>JANHFP010002640.1:7797-29328 GCA_032468135.1 Calamaria suluensis | reverse complement strand
CTTTGTCCTGATGGTTTGAGGATTCATTCTTGTTTCCAAACCTAGCCTTCTGCCAAGTCTAATCAAGAGCTGAATTTACAGTGGCAAAATGAGGAAATTAATACATGGCTGGAGAGTAATCATATTTAATTTTAACTGAATTTAAACTGTAAATGAAATCAAATTAAAATGTTGTTTTGTCCCAATGGAACCTATTATTTTTTGGAGCGCAGGCCACAAAACATAACATGTAGTCTTTAGCCCAAGAATAAGTTGTATTCTCCTGCCTTAAGATCCTAAATTTCTGAGCAGGGCTGAGTGATTCAGCAAAAGAAGAATGTAAGAGTGCTTCCTATAAACTATATTTAATTTATAGATCACATTTATAGTTGGGAGACCTAATACAACTATACTTCTTGTTCATGTGCATGATTCTACATATAAATCTTTTTTTTTAAATATAGGATCTGTCATATTCCCTTTCTATTTGGAAGCCAGAAGTGACTGCAAATAATTGAGGGAAGCGCTAATCCTTTCACATACTGATTCAACATTTAGAAGGAAATAGAAAAGTGTTTTACAGAGCAATAACTGAGGCTCCAGGGAATTAAACTGTACATCTATTCAATTGTAAACCTTTCCAGGATGATCCAAAATGATACTTTGGGTTGATTTTCCAACTAATTGGATTTATTTTGTATCCTGTCTAATTTATAATGAACACTTTTTTGGGAATAGTAAGATGTTAATTACTGCAGAAAATGATACATATTGTATAAATGTTGGGGTTTTTTTTGTAAGTCACTATCTGTTCATTTTATTTTCAGCTTTTAATGCCAGCCTATCCCATGAGAAGGTTAACCATTATTATTATATATTTCTCTGAGGAGCACAACATAACAGCTGTCACTAACAGTCACCATAGCAACACTTCTGTAACTACACCAAATTCAGTGAACGGGTGAAGCACATGCATGCATACACATATGCACACACCTCACACCCAGAGCTGCTTATAAAATTTGAAGTAAGATTGAATTTTTTTTCACCCAGCCCAGCCTGTTTTCTCCATTAATCTTACTTCATTCTTAGCCTTGCAACTTTTTTTCCTCCACCGGTGAAACCAAATAGTCTCATGCCTAATGCAGTGAATGATGTTGCTAAGGGAAAATGAAGCATGACCCTCAGTGCAGTCTGCTATAGGTTAACACAGAAGATTCCCCAAGCAAGTACTGTAAACTCTCCCCTCTCTCACATGGCCCCCCATTTATTATTACTTTTCTGCCATTTATCTTCAGAATGACCTTTTGTTCTCTCCCTTTCTCTTTATTAATAATATATTATACTCTAAATTGATTTTGCATTACCCTCTAGCCAGAAATACCAGTGATTAAGACATAAATAAAGATAACTATGTATGGTATATGCCAGGTAAGATCAAACGACAATCAAATAAGAGCAAAGCAGATCCCAACCATCAAGTATCATCTGGGCTAATAACAAATTATAACCCAGTAGTAAAATATCCCAGTATTGATATTGATATCAAACTCCTTAAAAAATCCATTTCCTTTTAAGTCCAGAGTGACATCATTGGAAAGGCTCTCCCTTATTTCTATAAAATAAATTTTCCATGCCAAAGAGACACAGAAAGAAATTTATTTTGATATTCCTAATCTAGACCAAGGGTGTCAAACTCAAGGCCCGGAGCTGAATCCAGCCCGCAGGGCGCTTAGATCTGGCCTGCAGAGCCGCCCTGGGAACAGTGAAAGACTAGCCCACAGTGCCTTGGCCAGGAAAAATGGAGTTCAGGCGGGCCGCAGGCAACACTCACAAGCTCTGTTTTCACTGGCAGAGGGGGTTTCAGGAGACTGTCACAGCTGAAAACAGAGCTCCGGAGCCTGTTTTCCCTGGCAGAGTGCTTGGGCCACCACATTTGGCCCCGACATTTTATTTTTATTTATTTATTTTATTTTGTCAATTACGTATTAGGTAATATATATATAAGTATAAGTATGAATTGAGTACATAAAATGAATACAAATAAAGAGAACATTACCACAGGGACAATAAGTGCTCTTATGCACTTACAGACCTCTTATGAATGTGGGTGAGGTCAACAGTAGACAGTCTTAAGTTAAAGTTTTGGGGTTTTGGGGATGAGACCACAGAGTCAGTTAGTGCATTCCAGGCATTGACCACTCTGTTGCTGAAGTCATATTTTCTGCAATCGAGTTTGTAAGGTTCACTTTGAGTTTGTATCTATTGTGTGCTCGTGTATTTTTGTGGTTGAAGGTGAAGTAGTCCTTGACAGGTAGGACATTGTGGCATATGGTATAATATATATGGAGGATATAATTGGAATTTTAATATTGAATAATTTTAAATACTTTTAAAGTTTTAAAATGTTTATAGCCATAGTCTTTGCAATAATTTAATCATTTTTTAAATTATTTATTTGTATATATGATATTTTTACTATTAATGGCTGTACACTGCCCCGAGTCCGTAAGGAGAGGGGCGGTATATAAATTTAATAAATAATAAATAATAATAATAATAATATCTGGTCCGGATCCAGATTCTGCAAATATTGACCTAAACTATCCAGATTAGGCATCGAGTGGAAAATACACATTCGGTCATGCTGATTAACAAAGTATTCTAATACATTTATGAGAACCATTTTGGATTTATTAAAATCTAATATATTGGATTTGATCTGACTCAACACAGCATTCTTCATTGCTTTTCCAGATCAGTGGTAGAATGGCTTCAGAGGCTCTGAGTGATAAAAGTCAGTTCCCCTTTTTCCACCCGTTATTCCCCAAAGAAGGATTCCAGAACCCAGCAATTGTCCAACTGCTCCTCCATTTCAGATGGACCCTGATTGGCCTCTTTGCTTCAGACACAGAGAAAGGAGAGGATTTCATGAGGACTTTTACTCCTATGCTTGTCAGGAATGGAATTTGTGTGGTTACGTCACAACTGTTCTCAACAACTGAACATACAGCAGCCCTCAGGGATTCATTGTCTAAGTGGAGACAAGTCAACGTTTTTGTTCACTTCATAGAATATGATTCCATTTGGGACAGAATAGTTCTTTTTCATGAAGCACTCAGCTGTTTGCCAGGACCCATTGAAGGGAAAGTCTGGATCCTCACAAATTTTGCAATGATTGCAGTGAAGATCAGACTTTTCAAATACATCCATAGTATTTTGAACTTTGGTTTTGTAGAAAGACCAATTAATTCTGCTTTTGAATCCCATTTCTTTGTGGAAGAAAAATTTCAAGATCCGTATTTTCTATGTTCTCTTTCAAAGAACGTCTTTTCTGTCAAAGGCCGCAGAAGATGCACCCAGAAAGCCCCACTGGAGACCCAGGAGAAAAGGGACAATATGTGGATCCCAAATGTCTTTCAATTTTACAGTCTCATAAAGACTCTGGCCCAGGCCTTGAATGCCGCTTATGCCTCCAGATTGAGGAGAAGGAAGGAGGGAGAAAAGATGTTTGGGTCTGCAAGGCTGCAGCCGTGGCAGGTAAGGGATCCCAATATGGATCCATTAATCTTAGATACTTTGGAGAAGGAATCCAGAGGAGAAGGAGGGGAACCATTTGAACAAATCTGGCCAATTTAATTACTCTGGGAATAATGGTTCCAAAGAGTAGATATCATGTCATTTTGATATTTTGCATTGCTAATTTGAAAATCCTGCATTCTTTTTTAAATAAATTCCCCTATTTGTTTGTTTGTGATTAGCATGGTGGAATTTCCTTTTTCTTCCATCCCCACTGCAGGTGGGTCTGTGTGCAGCTCAATAGGCAGCTCAACCACCCCTATTCTCCCCCAATGAAAGGGACCCTGGAGTGGATCTGGATGCTTTATTGGGAGAAGAGAGGAGGGTGAAACTGAGGAGATGCAAATAGTGAAAATTTAATATAAATACGGGATAGGTAGCATTAACTAACAGCCAAGAAAGAAGCAGCTGGAACCTTTCCAGGGATGCTCTGTGTGAAGGACGGAGCCCGATGCTCTATGTGAAGGAAGGAGGCCATCTCACTGTAAAAAGTTTTCTTCCGTCTTCTCCAAAGGCTGACAGAAAATAGAATCTGGCTTAAGACCATATAGTTAGCTTTATCTGCTCCCGGCCACTAGGTGGGAACAGCACAATATTTACATGTTCTGGCATGATGGTGACCCTGAAACCATCTAGCCCAACCCCTCCTCTCTGCAAGAATCCCAGTTAAAGCTTCTCTGACTGATGGCTGCTCAGTCTTTGCATTCAGATCATCCATGAAGAGGAGTGTTGTGTTCTTGACAGGCAAATTCCCTCCAAGGTCCGCAGTCTTGGCAGAAACTTACCTTTCAACCTGATTGGCTCCTGGCACTGACAGCTCTCTATGAAAGGGGAGCTGTCAAGCTGCCGGGAGTGGACTTGTACAGAGACCTAATAAAGAGCTGTTGCATTGAACTGGTGTCTCTGCTTCTTGACTAAATTCACTACACAGCAGTGGTGATGAAGGAGGGATACTAGAAGAAGACTAGAAGAAGTTCTATCAGAACCGACAGCAGCAACTCTGCCAGGGAAAATCGCAGCTGCCATCTTGCGCACCAAATTCAAATGACCGCCAACACTGAGACAACCCAGCCCAAGAACGGTGAGAATCATACATGAGAAGATTCAACTTCTTCTTAGAAGCAAACAACATGTTGAGCCTACCAGGCAACAGGAAGCAAGCAATGTTCCTGACTTACTGCGGCCACGATGTACTCAGTATCGCAGAATCAGTACCTGAGCCAACTCCACTAGAAGAAATTGATTGGAAAGACCTGCAAGAAACCCTCAAAATGCACTATTCTCCAGCACTCTCTAAGATGGTTCAGGGCCATGAATTTAGAAATCGCACCCAACAAGAAGGTGAGATGATAAATCAATATCTAGGAGTTCTGCAGAAAAGAAGACCAGAATAAGACTGCCAGATTTTGCAAATTCAGAGACTTGGTCGATATTATTTTAGATCAAATTATCTACGGCATGAGGGACAAGAAGCTCCAGCGACACTTCTTATCAAGAACAAAATTAACTCTGGCAGCCACCCTAGACAAAGCTCATGGCAGCAAGTCATCAGCACAAGCCGCTGATTCACTGAAGCGGCTGGCCCTAGCTCCTGCCGCACAGCCAAATGTCACTGCAGTACACTATGAAGGGCCATCACTGACGCCATCAGACAGTGATGAGGAAGAAATATTCACCACGGAAGCAAGGCAACCATTTGCAATGGCCACACCAACAAAGCCCTGTGAGCTAGATGTTAACCCAGAGAGAGAGAAAAGAGAAAATCACTAAGAAAGTGGACTGGTCAGCCTGACCCAGGTAGAGGGCATCGAAAGCTTGAGGTGAACCAGGTCCAAATCGGACAAGCTAGCGTGAAGGGAAGACCAAAGGTCTATGTCACAGTCTGGATTGAGGGCACCCCGTGTACTATGGAGGTAGACACAGGGGCCACAATCACATTAATGTCATGCTGTGGTGCTTTCCCCTAAAAAGAGTACTCTGAAGCCACAGGCAATCAACCTCATTGATTGCCAGGGAAACCACATCCCTCTCTTGGGAATTGGTTCTTTCAACATCTGATTCCAGGACTTCCAGGGGAACCTGCCGATCCTGATTGCAGGACTTCCGGTACCAACTCTGCTGGGGATGAACGGGTTCCACAAGATGGGCCTGCACATTGGGGGAATCAACCAACTACGCCACCCGAGTGATATCGGAACCGCACAACTTCTCCATGAATTCAGCAACATTTTTTCCAAAGAACTCAGCAGGTACATCGTCACTCCATCTCCTTCAACCTAGACCCCAGTGTTGCCCCAATCTGACTAAAGCCTAGGAGGGTTCCCCTCACCCTGAAACCCATGGTCGATGCCGAACTGGACAAACATATTAAGCAAGGAGTGCTAACCCCTATCGACCATGCTAAATGGGAAACCTTCATAGTCACAGCCTTAAAAGGAGACTGATTGGTGAGGATCTATGTTGACTACTATGTTTAGATTTTAGATTTTAAATTGAATTTTGTGATGTATTATTGTATTGTTTTTTAATCAAGGCTGTAAACTGCTCCGAGTCTACGGAGAGGGGCGGTATATAAATCTAACAAAATAATAATAATAAAATAATAATAATGCACACTTAACAAAGCTCTGCAGCAGAGCACTTACCCTGTGCCAGTAGTCCAACACCTCCTTCATTCCCTCAGCCCAGGCACCATTTTTGCCAAATTTGATATGGCACAGGTGTACCAGCAGCTCACAGTCAATAGAGCCATGGCCAAAGCGCAGACTATCATTACGCATAGAGGTGCCTTCCTATGCAACAGACTCCAGTTTGGAGTCAGTGTCACCTCGGGGACTTTTCAAAGCGTCATGGAACACATCCTACAGGGGATCCCCAGGGTTGTCCCTTACTTTTATGATGTATTAATTTCCGTGACTGATGCAATGCAACTTAATCAAAAAATTTGCACAGTCCTCCTTAAATTCCGTACCGCTGGGCTCCACCTTAAGGCTGCTAAATGCATTGTTGGGGTCCCAGAGGTGGATATCTTGGGCTACAGAATTAATGGTAAGCAATTTTTTTCCACCCATGACAAGGTTAGGGCCATTAAGGATGCCCCTACCCCCTACCTGCAAAGCCAACCTCCAAGCTTTCCTGGGGCTGATTAACTTTTACAATGTTTTTTTGCATGGAAAAGCTACATGGCCGAACTGCTTCACCGCCTCCTCAAGAAAAACTGTCCTTGGCATTGGGGCCCTACCAAAACCAAGGCCTTTGTCGCAGTCAAGTGCCTTCTGTTTGCTGACTCTTTTCTAATACAGCACTCTTTCCCATGTCCTTGCTTGTGACGCCTCACCATTTGGGGTTGGGGCTGTCCTCAGCCACTGCCTCCTAAACGGCTCCAAGGCTTCCATTGCATTTTTCTCCCAGACCTTATCACCAGCTGAGTGGAACTACAGCCAACTGGACAAGGAAGCTTTGGCAGCAGTGGCTGGGGTTAAGAGATTCCATGACTATCTGTATGGGAGGCATATCAAACTGATTACCTCCCACTACTGGGACTCCTGGTGGGTGACCATCCCACACCACAGGCCATGCCTCCCTGTTTTACCAGGTGGGCCTTGTTCCTATCAATCTATTCCTACCACCTTGTCCACCAACCCAGCAGGATTTTGGGGCATGCAGATGCCCTCAGCTGCCTGACTTATTGATTGATCCTGTCCCTGAACTGCCCGTATTTTCCATGGACTTTCTGGTCTGGTCACCTCTGCTGATGTGGCGAGGTGCACCACTAAAGACCCAATGCTCTGTTCTCTCTGTAACTGGGTTTTGCAGAGGTGGCCATCGGGTCCTCTAGGGGAAAATGTTAAATCGTATGCATAAAACTGAACTGCCTGTGTTAAAAGGTGTATTGCTGTGGGGTGAAAGGGTTGTAGTGCCCCCCCCATGGGCTGCTATCTTGGAAACTCTACCCTCGGGCCACCCAGGCATCGTCTGGATGAAGGTCCTGGCCCGCAGCTATGTCTGGTGGCCAGGCATGGATCAGGCAATCCAGGACCATGTAGCCCAGTGCTCACCCTGTCAAACCTCCCAACCGGCCGCACCTAAAGCCCCCATTAGGAGCTGGGAACAGCCTAGAAGCCTGTGGAGCAGAATCAACATTGATTTTGCCGACCCATTTCACGGCCAAATGTTCCTCATAGTGATGGATGCCCTCTCCAAATGGCCGGAGGTTTTTCTTATGGGTTCCACCACGTCCAAGGCTGTAGTCAACACTCTGTGGTGCCTTTTCTCCACACATGGGTTACCAGACGTCCTGGTCTCTGACAATGGCCCACAATTTATGTCTACTTTCTTCGAGGGGTTTCTGGGGAACCTGGGAATTTGGAATGACTTCACAGCCCCTTACAACCCCCAATGGGGGACGCATGGTCCAGAAGACCAAGAGCTCTTTGTCTAAACTGGGCCCCAGGAAGTCTGGACCCCAGGTGGTCTGTATCTAACTAACAGAAAATTTGCAGAGGGTTCTTACCTACCACAGACCATCATAATCATTACCTCTGATCCATCCAGAATCTCCCCAGGGTTAAACATCTTTGATTGACTCTTAATAAAAATAGATTTCCTTAAAATTTTAATTAGGATCTTTCCCAACAGCTGCTTTCCATTCCCCAAAGTCACAGGACCTCCTGTAAATTGAAATACAACTACTCTTAAGACTTGTTTTCAAGTTAAACATGAAAAATCCATTCCCCAATTTCCCTCCATCTTCCTGAAATAATCCATTTCATCTGTCATCCGTTCTGTCCACTTGGAGGCTTCAGGGTCCAGGGCCTCTCCAGCTCTTAGATATGTTAATAGGGAGTGAAGTCTGGGATAAAGGCTCCACTCAGGTCCACTTTCCAAGCAGGAAAAAATGAAGTTTAAACTCATCATGTTCACATAAAAGGTGGGAAAATAGAACAACCTCAGTGATTAGACTGCTTGACAGCTACCTTTAAAAGAGGGAGATGTCAGACAGCCAAGGCAGTTCGCTGTACTGGTCTAGTCAATGCTGTATAGTCACTATACTGAGTTCTGCCTATTCATTTGACCCCCAGTTAACACCAGCCATCTCCAAGCAGCCTCCCTTCAAACCAGCCTCCTTCTTCAGGGATGCCAGTAGCAAATTCAGTTCCAGTCCATCCATCCAATCTGTCCAATTTAATTATTCTTCTTTGCTTCTCATTATCGCCTTAAGTTGATTAAAAACCATTGTTAGTTTATCAAACTTTTCATATGAAGTTTGAAATAAGGTTTCTAAGTGGAAAGACTTTATATTCATTAAATCACATCAAATTATTTTATTTATTTTATTTATTAATTCAATTTCTATACCGCCCCATCTCCGCAGACTCAGGGCGGCTCACAACAAACAAAAAACAAAAAATTAGCTTAATCTAGGTTCGTATTAATTACAGTATTAATCACAACATAGAAAAATAGATGACCAATGGAAAATTGTTATCTATAACATTCAGGTTTCATAGAAAAGATTAAAAAGATTAAAAATTATTTGAGTATCATTTTGGAGACACTTTTATCCATTTAGTTATTATACCATCCAGCCCTCAGATTTCTAATCACATCACACAATTGTTTCTGAGTCCTTTACTGAAATCCAATTCTATCACCAGAGTTTCCATAATCTGTGTAGGAAGTGTAATGATAGGTGAGAAAGACTTTTGGGATGAGGAGAAGAGAGGCTGCCTAGGGAAGGATCAGATAAGAGGGGAGAATCCTGCAGCTGCATAATGGGAGAGAAGGAAACTCAGAAAGGATCCTGGCTAACTTTTCAGGCTGAGAAAAGAGTTGGTGGGAGATTTGTTCTTTCAGATCTGTAAAAATTTGTTAATGTCGCATTAAAATCAAGTAGAATGAGCACATCTGGAGATGTTTTCTATGAGGATGACAGGGAGAAGATTAGCCTGACCACTTTCTTCTTGATCAACCCATTCTTTCTGGGAATCAACCTGTTGTTGTCAAAGAGTTAATGGATCATATTTTTTCTCTGTTCATTTTATTTGTCTTCTGTTCTAGAGTGTTCCCTATCATTGACCAATTGTGTCCATGATATTTTCTCTATATTTTGTCAGTATATGATTGAAAAATTTTTCTCAGTTTTTCGTTCACTTATGAAGATGATGACAGTGTTTGTAACCTATTAATCAATATTTGGAGATTAGATAATTCTAGAGGGATAAGAAACAAAGTTTTCTGTTTTTCAAATTTCTGGATGTTCCCATTCTAGTTTCATCCATTTCTGGAACAGAATGAATTTTTCAATATTTGTGAAATGAAACTATACTTGGACCAAAATGGAGATATTACAGCAGATCTGTACATTCAGATGTTCTTCTGGGTTCTCCCCAAGAAGGATACCATGCGAGTGTTTCCGGCGAATTTTGAAAGACAGAGACTTTCAGTCAACCAAGATGCTCTTTCAGAGCTAAAGTTGCACAATAAGGTGGGAGAAATTTTGGTCTCTTTTTCTCTGCTGTCCAAAGCCTGAGGTCCCATTTCAAGTGGACAAAGCCTAGAGTCTGTCAGGTGGCTGGCCTTCCATGCCAGTTGGTGTCATCTAATGGACGTTCTTCAACAGACAAGAAATAAGTGGAGTGGCTTTGCCATGTTTTATGGAAACCTTTCAAGATCTTACTGGTCAGAGGTTTCTTTCTTCAACATAGTTTTACTCTACATTAAAAAAATCTAATGCAATAAACATTTCCTATTTTTTTTACAGTAAAACGTATTCTCAGTTTTAATAAGTATATGTCATCTTACTTAAATTTTTCTTCAATTTCATCACTCTGGACTTAATTAATTACAAAACAACTTAATTATAATGTTAACTGCCAGAATCAAAAGGGAGGAACTAAAGAAAGAAGCTGCCAGGTACAAATCTCCTACACCTGTTTGGGAGGAGTCAGAGGTTTCATATTTACCTCAGTGAAGACCAGAGGCTGTTTGTCTCCATCCATTTCTGCCTCCATTTTCCATGGATGGAGAGTCCTAACATATTTCCTTTGTCATTTCCTGTTTTTCTGCTCAGTCGTTGCCTGAGTCCAAATGTGTGAAAAGTTGTCGTCCTGGATTTGTCAAGAGGGCTCGAAAAGGAGAGCCAGTTTGCTGCTACGACTGCCTTCCTTGTCCGGAGGGGACCTTCTCCACTCAGGAAGGTGGGTCACACTGAGGAAAATGGGAGGCTTGGTGGAACTGGATCCATCCAGAACATTTCCATGAAAGTACAAATTAAACAATATATTGAAGCTCACCTGGGCTTTTTTCAACCTGCACAACTTTTATCCAAAAGAAAGTATATCAAAAAAGACTTTGAATGAGCTTTTTAGTTTGGATAAGTGCTGCTAAGTTAACCTTTCTAGGAACACCTGTGTTTATTTGAAACTTGAGGAATTATGATGAATTATGCCAGTTATGTCCACCTTCTGAAAGACCTTACAATTCACTGTTTATGGGATCCTCCCTTGAGATGGTGTTACTGGTCCATAATGTGCTGCAGTGAATAGTTAGTTAATAAATCAATCAAACAATAATCAGAAGAGAGTTATAAAGGATATTGGAGGTTTTTTAGTCCTATTCCCTGCTAAAGCAGGAGATCCTATACCATTTTAAAGGAGTGACAGTTTAATAAAATTGTTAAGAAATAATTTTGGAAAAATGTCTGTGGTTTCAGCTCTTATCAAAAGAAGGTATTTTCTGTAAGATAAAAGGACAGAATATTAAAGAAATATTGTTTTTTCTCAGATACCAAAAAATGCACCAAGTGTCCAGATGATCAATATCCAAATGAGGCCAGAGTTCAATGTATCCCCAAAGTTGTAACCTTCCTGTCTTATGATGAACATCTGGGCATCATCCTGGTCTTTGTTGCCCTATTCTTCTTCCTAACCACAGGCCTTGTTTTAATTGTCTTCATTAAGTACCGAGAAACTCCCATTGTCAAAGCCAACAACCGGGACCTCTCCTACATCCTCGTGGTCTCCCTCCTGCTTTGCTTCTTGTCTCCTTCTCTCTTTATTGGTCAACCAAGGAAAGCCACCTGCCTTCTCCGACAAACAGTTTTCAGCCTCATCTTCTCAGTTGCTGTTTCTTCTCTCTTGGCCAAAACCATCATGGTGGTGCTGGCCTTCCTGGCCACAAAACCAGGAAACCGAGTGAAGAGATGGTTGGGGAAGAGCTTGGCCAACTCCATCATCCTTTCTTCTTCTGCTGTCCAAATTATCATCTGCTCCATCTGGCTGGGAGTTTCTCCCCCCTTCCCTGACTCTGACCTCCACTCCCAGCCTGGAGAGATCATCCTGCAATGCAACGAAGGGGCTGTTGTCATGATCTACATCACTCTCAGCTACATGGGCTTCCTGGCTGCCATCTGCTTCATGATGGCTTTCCTGGCCAGGAATCTGCCTGGGGCCTTCAACGAAGCCATGCTGATCACCTTAAGCATGCTGGTCTTCTGCAGTGTCTGGGTGACTTTTGTCCCCACCTACCTGAGCACCAAAGGGAAATACATGGTGGTTGTGCAGGTCTTCTCCATCCTGGCCTCCAGTGCTGGTCTGCTGGTCTGCATTGCCATCCCCAAGTGCTACATTATCCTTCTGAGGCCAGACCTGAACACAAAGGAGCATCTCATAGTCAGAACAAATGTAAAAACATGAGAAACAACACCATTGTGATATTGCAAGTATTATTTCTTTTAGTTCAAAAATATTTTCTTTTCACTTAGTAGGCAGGAATTAAATAAAATATACTTTCTTGCAAATCTCTTCCCTTTTATCTCAATAAACCTTGCTGGAGAGAACTTTGAGTAGGTCAATGAACCTGACACTTTATAAAAAATGATTTGAGTCATTGTTCCTACTGACAGAGGACAAAAAGTGTATATATATGTGTGTGTGTGTGTGTGAGAGAGAGAGAGAGTAGGAAAAGAGATAAGAGAGAAACTGTGGGAACCAACCAATGTTTGATGTTAACCTCCATGAGAAACATTGGAATGCCAGAAGGAGCTGAAATGCCATGTTTGACTTTCTCTCAGCATGGGAAGCAAATCTTCCTTTGCTGATTTCCTGATAAAACCCTCTTTGCAGAAAGTGTTGACTAGAAATGCTGTCTGGGATTTCACATTGGAGTTGTTTTTACTTAGTTGTCTCCCTCTAAGGTCTTCCCACTCCATTTTTTCTTTTTTTCCTCATCCAGAGAAATAAAATAGCAACAACATCCAATGATATTCAGGTCCTTTAATTTTCCACTCTACAATTTCTACCCAAAGCATTTGTGAGCAGATAACAAACCTTCAATGCTGCATAACATTCATCCATGTCCAAGAAGGGGGGAATAAGGGGGGGACATCCAGGTATCTAGGAAAAGGCCCCCATGGAAGCACTTCTGCTCTCCAACCACTGAGATTGATGATCAGTTGGGAATCAGTGTTTAGGCTTCAGAATGGCTCCTATTAATGAATAGGATCCCATAGCAAAATCTATTTTAAGGAAATAAGAAAAACAACTGCCCTGCAGTTGTTGAGCAGGGCAGAACAATGCCTGGCTCCACAGAGGGAGCAGGAGAGGTGAGCAGCAGCAGCAGCAGCAGCAGCAGCAGAGGCTCTTGGAAGGGGGGAGGAAAGCGGATTTCCTTTTGGGGAGGGTTGAAGGTCTCAGCATCCACCCTTTTCTTGCTCACATCCAGGTGAGGCTACAAGAGCTGCCACATCGCCTGGAGATTCTCATCAGGTGCAGATTTCCCCTCTCTCAATCCTCCCCTCCCCCATGATCTTAAAGGACCCCCGACTTTCTCCCCCCCTGTTAAACCCTTTCCTGGTCTTTGTCCTGCCCAGCACTCTTCTTCTGCAGAGAAGCCTTTGGAGGGGTAGCCCAGGACAAACTACCCCCCAGGGGCCAAGACCCCTTCCTGCCTCTCCCTTTCTCAGTGGCCATTGCACTCATGCCCCCCATCATGTTCCTTGGGAAGTCCTGGGGGGGGGAAGTGATAAAATTGCTGGGCTTGTTTTCCCTCCCCCTCCTCTAGGCAGCCCCACCTGGAAAAGGAGAGGGTCCCTCTGACTTGGGGGCGAGAGGAAAGGGACAGGAGAGCTGATCCAGGGTGGTGAATCTCCCCTTCCTCCTCCAGACCTTCCCAGCCTCCAGGCCCTGTGGAGGCCCCTGAATGGCCCTGACTGACCAACCAGGGTCCCCTCTGGAATCCCAGCAGCAGATGAGACCTTGGGCTAAGGAGGTCAGGAAAGGGCAGGAAGACCCCCAGGGCAGAGACTCTATTCCAAGGCTGGGTAGGTCAGGATCCCCCTGAGGTTGGGAGGGTCTGGAGGGAGGGGAAGTAGCTCCCCATTGGTTTCATGGCCAGGGAGAGGAGGGGGCCAGGAGACTTGAGGGACCCCCTTTCGCTGACAGTCCCTGCCCATCACTCCAAGCCAGAGGGGGGAGGGTGCCTCCAGGCCTCTCCTCCCAATATTATCCTGAGATCAAGCTGCCTCTCCCCCTTTTCCATGGCAGTCCCCCCTCTCCCTCATATTTCACCCTGGGATTCAGCACACATACAGCCCCCTCTTATTTTGAGGCCCCTGCCCTTCTCAACTCCATTTGGGTCTGATGAGGTTGCGGAAAGGAATCTTGTTTTTATAGAGGCAAAGGATGGGAACCAAGAAAGGGGAATAGTTGTATCTCAGGGTTGACCTGAGGCTCCTGGGGGCTCTCTGAGCTTCCTGCTTTTCTTACAGGCGTTTCATGACCCAACTAGGTAACATCATCAGTGCTAGAAGCCTACAGGGAAGCTGAATGAATGAGGTGGAAGGGAGTTAATGGGTGAGGGAGTTGGCCGTGGGTGGGAGGGTGGAGGGGTGACTGGCAGGAAGGCTATGACTCCTCCCCATAGTGGCTTTTTTTTTGCAGGGCAGGGCAATGGCTTCAGGGTTGATGGGGTATGTGTGGGTGGCTTGTTCCTGCCAGCCCTGGATGTGAGGGAGCAGGGCGGGAGAGGGGTAGGCACGATGGCTAGAGGTCCGGGCAGGGTGAGGCGGGTGTAGGGGAGCAGCAACAGAAGGAGCCTTTTGTGACTGAGGAGGGTGGGGACTGTTTCTTTGGGAAGCACAGAATGTTTTGGGGGTGAATGGGTGGGGGTGGCCATGTCGGGGGGAGGTTGGTTGTGGGGGGTTGTTTTGAGGGGTGCGTGTTGTGTGGGGGTGAAGGAGAGCGGTGGAGGAGGAGGGGGCCTAAAGCTAGGGAGGGAAGGAGAGGGAAAGGGAGACCAGTGGGGGAAGCACATGAGAAAGGCAGCAGAGGAGCCACAAGAGAAGCGAGTTCAAGAGGCCAAAGAACCACCATTCTCCTGGAGCCTCTCTGGGGCTAAGCAGGGATGCAGAGGGTCCCATCTGGATGGATGTCAGACCATGTTAATCATAATAGAGGAAATTCTAATGGTCTTATGGTCATTTCAAAAAATCCTTTCTTGGTGAGCACCTAGAAGCCAAGAGGAACATATGTGGCAAATGTCAAGTTTGCAGGCTTTACGGTTCTGGAGATTTCATGATTAATGTGTGAGTTTCACTTTTATATAGATTAGTAAGTATGTTTATAGCATTTGAAACTATGTGGATCTGAGTGTTGTGGGGTAGATTTTTAAAAAAATTGTTTCAGATTGGATGGCTAGTGTTAAATGCCATCAGCCTAGAGTGGCACCAAACTCCATAGCTCTGGGTGAGCTTTGCCAGCAGGTTCTGGAGACAAGAGACCATGTTGAGGGACAGCAGAAGTCAATTCCCTTCCAACTGAGCATCACTTCCTCCAGCATCACTTTCTCGACCTGTCCTGATAGGAAGGACCCCCATCATGTTGGAACAGTGACGTCCTCAAGGGTCTCCCTGTGGCTTTTCACTCACATGCTCTCACCCAGCCTCTCCTCTGCACATAGAGCCCAAAAGAAGTTCTGGATCCCAAGAGGAGAAGTTGCTTCTCACTGGAATTAGAAACACCTGAGCCTTTGAGACCTGATATGCTGCTTCTCCAGGGGTTGCCTTTGATGTGCACAGCAGACTGAAGCCACCGGCAAGAGATTTTGCATCAGAAAAGGACCAATTCCTTAAATCACACTCTATGTGACACAAAGTTTGGGACTTCACGGCTGAGCTCTTGATTGTACTATTCTCTCCTTTCCAGGTGAAACGGAGTGGTTCTCTCTTTACATCAGGAAAGCAACTGGCACTTCTCTTTCAGTTCTTCCAACTATTCCTGATGTTTGTGTCAGAAACAGGAAGTGGATTGATTCCCCCCATGAGTGATGGACCTCCTGCTTCCCCTTCTGATACTGCTGGTGTCCCATTCAGTCTCTGGGAAGCTGAGAATGAAATGCCCGCTGAGTTTGGAGCACCAGAATGAAGATGATCAATGGAGCTTTTACAGACCAGGAGACCATCTCATCAGTACAGTTATGAGTTTAACAAATATATCACATTCAGTGTTGCCTTTCAACTGTGCTCCTCATCAGCCTCCTTCGTAAGTCATCCAGAGTGATGGAGCTGCATCCCCTCCCTTTGCAGTTCTAACACACTCCTTCTTTTCTTCTTATTTCACTTACTATTATTAAGGGAATACGAAAGGGCCTAACTTTATGAATGATTTTTATTTCCATGGCTTCCCATGGAAGATTAAAATCAGCAAATGGGAATGAAAAAACCCTAAGGAAGTCCAGATTATTTTCCTCTCCCAGTTCAATCCTGAATTCTTCACTTGAACCTTTGTTTAAAGCAGTGATTGAAATTGGTGGAGTTGACTCAGTCCTGGCCATTTCCATGTTTGTATCCTTGGTTTTGGATCAATGTTGGTTTACCTTTTTTTGGTTTAACAGTAAGCTTTGGAAACAAAGGGGATTGTTGTTGCTTTTTAAAAAGAAATGTTTGTACTTGCTATTCATTATAACAACATGAACATTTTCTTTACAAAAGGAATTCTTATGCTTTTTCATATGCCCTACAATTCATTGTAGCCATTCAAGTGGTGAACAAGAATTCTCAGCTCTTGCACAATCTCACACTTGGCTACTACATCTATGACAATTCTTTGAGCCCTTTACGCACTTCAGATGCCTTGCTGGACATTCTCTCCACTGGAGAAGCCAATATCCCCAACTACGGCTGTGAAAGGAAGGACAACCTTTTGGCTCTGATTGATGGAGCTAAAGAGGACATCTCCATCCAGATGTCAACATTAGGAGGTATCTACAAAGTCCCACAGGTTAGTGTGTTTTTTTCTCTATCTGATAAAGGGGGGGGGGGAATGAGGGATAGGTCCTTACAAAGATATCAACTAATTCAAGAGCTGCTTTTCAGCATATTATCAAACATGTCAACTATTTTTTTTTATCCTGTTAGTGTTCAAATTCATTGTAAAAAAATCTGAAGAACAATAAGGTCCTTGGAGAAGACCCTTCAAAAACATTCCTAGTTCTGGGGCTCTTTATCAGCATCTTCATTTTCACACAGAATACCTGCCACATCCAGTTGGACTGAAAAAGGCAATAATAATAATAATCTCTCTCTCTCTCTCTCTCTCCCTCCCTCACACACACACACACACACACACACCACACACACACACATGTTCCTCTTAGAAATTGAGAGTGGAAAGCTTGCATTCAGAAACTGTGGATGCTCCATCACTGCAGGTTTTTAAGAAGAGACAAACAGTCAGTTGTCTGAAATGGTATAGGTTCTCCTGGTTGAGCAGGGGGCAGGACTAGAAGACTGCCAAGGTCCCAGCTCTGTTCTATTCAAAAAAATCCTTCCTTCCAGGATAAGGTTATACATGGACTTAAAAGTTATATAAATTCATATAATAAATAATACCTACATTTCTTGTGTACCCATATTTTCATTCTCATACACTGGATTGCATAGGCTTCAGAAGAGTTTGATTGTCATAATAATTGCCCAATTACCAATAAATCAAAGTAAAAAAGTTATGGTCAATGGGAAATGACATCATAGCCATAGATGGTCAGCTAATAGAGCAATTAATGCTTTTCCTTACCTGGGGTTGTTTTCTCTGAGTGTAAATCTTGGCTCCCTCATCATCAAAGGAGTTCGGTTAGAGTGCTAACATGGGTAATTTAGTGGTAACAATTAAAGAAATCAGAGCTCTCCAGTCTCCTTAGCCCCATTTATTAAAGTCTATAAGGCCAAGGTTACACCTGTGGTCTTCAAACAGAAATCCCAAACAGAAGAAACCAAATCAGAGCATCTGAGGCCTATTTTGAGGTTGGAAGAAAGGTTTTGGGAGCTGAATTGGGAATTTATGTAATTTGTTTAAAATCAGAATGTATAATTATTGGTGTAAAGTTAAACCTATGGAAAGTGACAGACTCACAAAATTGTACCTGTTAAAACACAATTTTCAGTCCATTTTGTATTGTACAACTGATGAATTGTATATCAGGAACTCCTGGTCTCTTGTAAAATTGGGGAAGAAGTTTCACAGATTGCTGTACAAAGAATCTGGGACACAGGAGCAGAGAAAGATGTAGAAATCCTTAAAAATAACATACAATATAGCCCTTTAGTACAACAGAACCCTTGGCATTTATACATGAGTGTTTAATTGATATAAAATTGTATGGTTGACTTTACTGCTTTTTAAAAGTTAATTTATTTCTTGCATTCCATTTCTATTCTGTCTTTAATATTTTGTCTTTAATAATTTAATATTTTAAACAATGGCTAATCAACAAACTATTCTAATAATGTATATTTATCAGAATGAAGTTGGATTAATTAAAACCTAAAATTTTGGAGTTGGTGGGACCCCAAATTTAGAATTCTTCATTGCTTTTTCAGATCAGTGATAAAATTGCCTCAGAGGCTCTAAATGATAAAAGTCAGTTCCCCTTTTTCCACCAATTGTCCCCCAAAGAAGGATTCCAGTACCTAGCAATTGTCCAGCTGCTCCTCCATTTCAGATGGACCCTGATTGGCCTCTTTGCTTCAGACACAGAGAATGGAGATAATTTCATGAGGACTTTCCCTCCTATGCTTGTCAGGAATGGAATTTGTGTGGTTATATCACAACGATTCTCAAAGACTGGATATAAAGCTGCCCTCAGAGATTCCCTCTCTAAGTGGAGACAAGTCAACGTCTTTGTTCACTTCATAGAAAATGTTTCCTTTTGGGACCGAATTCTTCCTTTCCATTCAATACTTAAAGATTTGCCAGGACCCACTGAAGGGAAAGTCTGGATCCTCACAAATTTTGCATGGTACATGATAGAAAAGAGCAGATTTCTCAAATACATCCATAGTATTTTGAAATTTGTTTTTTTGATAAAAGACAGGCCACCAGATGATGGGTTTGAACATGACATCTTTGTCGACCCCCAGTTTCATGAACATCATTTCCACTGTTCTCTTTCCAAGAACATCTTTTCAGTCAAAGGCCAGGGAAGATGCACCCAAATAGCCCTACTGGAGACCCAATGGAAAAAGAACAGGATCCACACCCCAAACTCCCAAAATCTGCACAGTATCATTCAGACTCTGGCCCATGCCTTGAATGCTGCCTATTCCTCCAGTTCGAGGAGGGGGAGAAGGAAGAAGATCAAAGAGAGTTTGGGGGCTCCAAGGCTGAAGCCATGGCAGGTATGGGGTCCCAATATGGATCCATTAATCTTAGATCTTCTGCAGAAGGAACCCAGAGGAGAAGGAGGGGACCATCTCAACCCACTTATGGTACAAAAGGCTGACAGATTTGGCCAATTAATTGTTCAGGGAATAATGTTCCAAATAATACCATAACAGATAAATTTTCATACTAAATGTGGCTACTTTTAACAGGCTGTATGCATTTTAAATAGATTCCTGCATATATGGATTGGTGATTAGCATTGTGGAATTGTATCATTAGGAATATAAAGAAAACCCTGAGACCATCAAGCCCAACCTCTCTTCTCTGAAAGAATCATAATTAAAGCTTAACAGATTTAACAGAATAACAGAGTTGGAAGGGACCTTGGAGGCCATCTAGTCAAACCCCCTGCTTGAGCAGATCTATACCATTTCAGACAGATGGCTGTCAAGTCTCTCCTTGAAATTCTCCACAACCTCTGAAGGCAAGCCATTATCCCACTGGTTGATTTTTTCCCATTGTTAGGAAACTTCTAATTTCTAGGTTGCTCTTTTCCTTGGTTAGTTTCCATCCATTGGTTCTTGTCTTGTCTTCTGGTGCTTTGGAAAATAAATATGGGATAAGAAATGACGTTTTCTGCTTCAATACTAGTTTCATCCATTTCTGGAGAAGAATGAGTTTTGGAATATTTCCGAGAATAAACTGTACTTGGACCCAAATGGAGAGTTAGCAGCAGATGTTGGCATCCAAAGCTTCTTGGTTGTCCCCTTGGAGGATCCCAGGAGGGAGATTCTGGCAAATTTTGAAAGACAGAAACTTATTATCAGACAAGATGCTCTTTCACAGCTAAAGTTGCTCAACAAGGTGGGAGAAAGTTTGGTGTCTTTTCTCTGTTGTCCAAAGCCTTAGGAAGGATTTCAAGTGGGCTCAGCCTAGAGTCCCCAAGGTGGTTGACCTTCACAGAGAGATGAATATGAGGACTAGGAACCTGATTATCTTATCAGATTAGTTGGGAGGATTCAACACTATTCCATTTTGTGGACCATACCCAATTTAGTATCTCCATTAAACTGCCGAGAAGCTCTCAAGAGCTGAGAGTTGTGCTGCTAAGAGCTTCAAGTTTGTTTCTTATACACAAATAGCAAAGAAGAAATCAGTTCTGTTGACCAGGGCCTGAATTCAGGTTTGGATAGAATCAGATGGATTGAATCAGGATTGTGTGGAGGTCCTTTTGGTCCCATTGGGGAATAAGCGTCATCTGGTCCTGCTTGGAGAAAAATGTCCCCTGGAAGGACTGGGTCATAGTCCTTAAAGAGACCAGACCTGGTCAGAGTTATCCCTGCCTCTCTTTAACCCTCCCCCCCATGGAGCAATGGGCTTCCTGCTCCTAGTTCACATGAAACCACCATGGCTCTTCTGATGGGCCCTGAACCAAACAGCTGAAGCACTGAAACAAGACCTTGGACCAACAAAGGACCCTTCCTCATCATGGACATAATCAGGGAGAATTTTAAAGGAACTGCTACTTAGATTTGGTCTTTGGTTATTAAGAGGCTCTTCATCTGAATCCAACCCCCTTGAATTGCAATGTTTATATTGGTTGTCAGCTACCTTAAGTCTCTCTGGGGAAGAAAGGACTCTCCAAATTTAACTAAAATCTCCCTCCCACTCATCCAACTCCAGTTCAAAAATTAGAGTAAATCAGACTAAAATTAAATCAATTTTACTCTTAGCTGACTCTCATAACAGTCATATAAGTCAAAGAAATAAATATACAAATCAACAAAGAACATTTCCATTAGAGCTGACAGCCCTAATTTTTAAGGATTTATTCTTCTTTTTATGTTAACAGTAAGATAATTTTGAATAACTTTAACAAGCTTTGTAATGTTTTATGTAGTCCAAAGAAAATCTTTGTGAATGCTACTATTCAGAGGTTTCTTTCTTCATCACATTTATTGTATTTTCATAAATCTAATATAGGTTTACTGAATCTTTTACAATAAAGTCTATTCTCAGATTTAATACAAGTAAGTTACCATACTTAAAAGTCATGGCTATATAAAAATGGAGGAATGCATATTAATAGGTTGATAACTGTTTGTCACTAAATTCTTAAATCTTTTCTCAGTTCCACCCCTCCCGACTTTATTGAATAGAAATGTACTTTATGTTCATGTTAAATGCCCAAAGCAAAAGCGAGGAACTACATGAAGAATCTGCCAGTAGTTATATCTCCTGCATCTGTTTAGAAGTAGTCAGAGGTTTCATATTTACCTCAGTGAAGACCAGAGGCTGTTTGTCTCCATCCATT
>JANHFP010002639.1:18066-30948 GCA_032468135.1 Calamaria suluensis | reverse complement strand
ATTTTCCTGTATAAAGGATAAAAAACAAAAACAGTTTTAAAAATCTGCCTTTTCAAATTCTTTTATGATTATCACCAGGTCCCTCCACTCTCTCGATGCAATGACCCTTGTTTCCCTGGATCCTGGAAGAAAGCGATTGAGGGGGTTCAGTTCTGCTGCTATGACTGTGTCCCGTGCCCAGAAGGGAAGATTTCAAATAAAAATGGTAGGCTATGCATTCTACCAGTTTTCCTAAAATTTAAGCAAACATTAATAAACTACTTGGATGTATGAAATAATTAAGGTGATTTTCAGCATTATGGAATGATACTGATGAGGATAAAACTCTTTGACTTCTCTTATAGATATGGAAGATTGCTTTGAATGTCCAGAAGATCATTATCCAAACAAAGAAAAGAAAGGATGCATTCTGAAACTGCTGGTTTTTCTAACTTTTGAAGAAACCTTAGGAATTGCCTTATCCTCAGCAGCTCTTTGCTTCTTCTTTGTGACATCTTGGGTACTTGGGACTTTTATTAAGTACAGAAATACTCACATTGTCAAAGCCAACAACAAATCCCTCACCTACATCCTGCTTGTCTCTCTTCTACTCTGTTTCCTCTCCTCTTTATTGTTCCTCAGCCAGCCTGGCAAAGTCACCTGCCTTCTTCGACAACCAACTTTTAGCATCACCTTCTCAGTAGCCGTTTCCAGTGTACTGGCCAAAACCATCACTGTGGTTGTGGCTTTCTTGGCCACTAAACCAGGATCTCAGATGAGGAGATGGGTGGGGAATAGATTGGCTTTTTGTACTGTTCTTTCTTGCTCTCTATTACAAGTATGTATTTGTATCCTTTGGTTGTCGACCTCTCCCCCATTCCCTGAGTTGGACATGCACTCAATGCTCCAAGAAATGATTCTACAGTGCAATGAGGGATCAGTTTTCTTCTTCTACTGTGTCTTGGGCTACATGGGAATCTTGGCCATTGCCAGTTTTATGATGGCTTTTCTTGCCCGAAAATTACCTGACAGTTTTAATGAAGCCAAGTTCATCACCTTCAGCATGTTGGCCTTTTGCAGTGTGTGGATCTCCTTCTTTCCAAGCTATTTGAGCACAAAAGGAAAAGCCATGGTAGCTGTGAAGGTCTTCTCCATCTTGGCCTCCAGTGCTGCATTACTGGGATACATATTCCTCCCAAAATGCTACATCATTGTTTTGCGGCCTGACCTCAACCACAGGGAGCAACTCACGAAGAGGAATTAGTACGTCATGTGATATTTCTGGCTCAAAGAAATTGCCTAAAAAGAAATAGAAAGAATGGAGTCTATAGAAAAAATTCTGTGTATGAAGTTAAAGGAACATTTATTTGTTTCTTTTTATCAAGGAAGTATTTGTGTGTAACAT
The DNA here is from genome assembly GCA_032468135.1 of Calamaria suluensis. NCBI lineage: Eukaryota > Metazoa > Chordata > Lepidosauria > Squamata > Calamariidae > Calamaria > Calamaria suluensis. The sequence goes on along the minus strand of JANHFP010002639.1, from coordinate 29,564 downwards.
TTATGATTACAGTTTATTATGATTGTCATCATTTTGTATTTTGCATTTTATCACTATTTTCCTAGATTCTTTAACCAAGTCCATTCTTCTGTTCAACACATCCATTAAATTTGATTTTGATCATCTAGGATTCTTGTTCCATGCTATATTCTTTCGGACATTGGAACAAATAATATCCAATTTTTTTCAGAGACATGTTCATCATTTTATACTATCAATCCCTAAAGTATTACATTAATACAGTAAAAAACTGATTACCATTTTATAAATATATAGTTAACACATTATCATAGGATATCAGTTCTGGATTTGTTAGGGTTCTTTAAATGTAAAATTTGTTGATTTTGTGAATGTTGTACTGTCAGGTATAGGATCTATGCCTTAAGGGCTGTTCCTCTTTAAAGGTCTGCTAGGAGGTTGTGCTACTGTAATTAGTTAATTACAGAAGCACAATATAAGCCACTGTGCCGAAAGGGACAGAGGGTCAGATGATAGCAACTCCATGCTGTGGGTTGTTATGTATCTCTGGTCCCAAGGCCTCTTGAGCTAGCTTATAGCTAAGCTACGCTCAACAAACCAACTATGCAGGTTGGTAATATTGTCTGAATGTAAGACTTGTATTTTGTGTTGTTTGAATGCAAATAGTTTTGATTCTGTAAAAATACTTTTGTTTTAATCACACACTATGTTTTAGTGTCATTATTGCTTTGTGCTAACAGCCCAGACATCTGCTCACTAAGACTACCCTAATTCCATGATAGAGAATCACCCCAACATGTACATTGATGTCCATTTTAAAAGAAGCTGTCAGTTATTTTCACAGATTCCCCTGAATAGAAGAGAATTTTTATTGGCCAAGTGTGATTAGACACACAAGATATTTGTCTTTGATGCATAGGCTCTCACTGTACATAAAATAAAATATATGTTCATAAAGAACTATAATGTACAACATTTAATGATAGTCGTAAGGTACAGATAAGCAATCAAGTCATATTAGGCAATATAAATTGTAAGGATACCAGCAACAACTTGACAGTCATACAGTCATAATTGGGAAGAGATGGGTGATGGGAACAATGAGAAGATTAATAGTACTGCAGACTTAGTAAATAGTTTGACAGCATTGAGGGAATTATTTGTTTAGCAGAGTGATGGTGTTCAGGAAAAAAACTGTTCTTATGTCTAGTTTGTTTGGTGTTCAGTGCTCTATGGCATCATTTTTAGGATAGGAATTGAAACAGTTTATGTCCAGGATGTCAGGGGTCTGTAAATATTATCACAACTCTCTTTCTCACTTGTGCAGTATACAGGTTTTCAATGAAAGACAGGTTGGTAGCAATAGTTTTTTCTGCAGTTTAATTATCCTCTGAAGTCTGTGTCTGTCTTGTTGGGTTGCAGAACCAACACAGACACTTATAGAGGTGCAGATGACAGACTCAAATGACTCTGCAGAGACTTTAAGCAATAAACCATATTGATTATGTGTGGACCTGTTTTTTCCCATCTAACATTGATTTCCACTCCAAAAACATTTTCGGATCAGGAGGAGGATCGTTCATCCTCTGAACTTCTCCTCTCTGGTTCTGACCCTAGACCACTGGGTCCAGCCTGGCCTGCTCTTCCCCATCCTCATTTGCAGCTGCAGCCTTCCCTGTACTGCTCTCTGTCAGCTGTTCCTTCTCATCCTCTGAGTCAGACGCTGACAGAGGCATGACAGTTTCTTTCAAATGTAAAAGTTGTTGACTTTGTGAATGTTGTACATTGATATCCATTGAATATTATATTAGTTGAACTTGATTATGCGTGGACCTGTTTTTCTCCATCTAATATTGATTCATCTAATATTGACTCCATCCTTTCGGGGGAGTAACGGAAGGAACCACTGTTGCATCTGATCTACAAGTAGAAGCAGTGTCTGAATACAGGACAATAGACACTGCCCTGCACTCCATGTCCAATTTGTGCAACTTTGCTGCAGTCCAATTACACAACAAATACAGAATTTGGTGCAACTTGCACCCTTTGCTCCTCTGACTTCAGCAGCAGCCACAGGGACAACCATCCATGGTGCAAAGGACTCACAGAAGCTTACCAGAAAGATTCAGAGGAGAACCAATATGGATGAGAACCTTCAAAGCACAAGGAGAGTTCTTGGTTGGAACCTGAGCGATGGAATTCTCTGTCAACTCAAATGAGTCTCCTTCATTCTGAGTCTATGGATCACTATCATTTTAGTGATATTATAGAAATAAACAAACAAAGAGAAATAAGGGACTGCAGTGTTAGTGGATTCTCAGCAGTGGTGAAATCCAATTTTTTTTCTACCAGTTCTGTGGGAGTGGCTTGGTGGGCGTGGCTGGGGAATGATACTGCAAAATCTCCATTCCAACGTTCCTCCAGGGGAAGGATATTTGCAAAATATCCATTCCCATCCCACTCTGGGGCCAGCCAGTGCTGGTATTTGCCAGTTCTCCAAACTGCTCAAAAATTTTGTTACTGGCTCTCCGGAACCTGTCAGAAGCTGCTGGATTTCATCCCTGGATTCTGGAGCAAGAATTGACTTTATAGACTTCTTAACAGTTAAAATTTTACAATCCATGTAGTCTACACTCCAGAGCAGGGCTGTCAAACTCACTGCATTACATTATCATCATCTGTCACAGTGGGACTTTCCCCCATTCGTTAAACAGGGATCATGACCAGCACATGACGCATCCAGCCCATGGGAGGTGAGGTTGACACCCCTGTCCTAGACACTCTAATAGTAACAATGCATCACAAAATTTAAAACTTGGCCCAATTGTGTGGTCCATGCTGCAAATAGCAGTAGGTCATCATATGGAACTGTTAACCGTGGATGTCACCAGCCAGCTTTTCTTTTGGAACATCTTGGGATAGGAGTGCCTGAAACTTCAAATCCCATTATAAACTGGGGGCTGTGACTCTGTCTTTGACAGCTCCAACTTACCAATTTGTCCAAATACAAGCAGAAGATCAGAAGACCTATTGCAGTAACTGTCAGAAGACCCCAATGGGTCTTCTGCAGTTAATCTGCAGTTAAGTATGCAGATTTTCCAGATTTATGGGGCAAAGGAAGAATATGAAGTCCTTTCCCCAAATAGAGACAACAACTGTATTATAGACCCAATCCTGGAGGGTTGAACTAAAATACCCACTTAGATATAGTACCCCATGTCAGTTAAGAGATGCCCCAGTGCTTATTTGGATCAAAGCACAGAAAATCCTCACCCAGTTTTTAGGGACAATCGAGGGATGACCTCCAAGGAGCCCCACCAGACACTCTATCATCAGTTACATTTGGCTATTGAAGCAAAGGACAGGATAGTCTTTGGGAGGGGACATTTATTAGCTTTGCCATGATGACTAAAGAGCAAGGCATGAAAAACAATAGCTGGAATCTGCTATGTCTAGTTTGACCAAAAAAAGGACTGTAGGTGGCATTATAAGACTGTCCCAGTACCTAAGGGGTTCCCACAAAGAAGAGGGGGTCAACCTATTCACAAAAGCACCTGAAGGCAGAAGAAGCAGAAATGGATTGAAATTAATTACTGGATGGAAACAGACCAAGATAGAAGTAAGGAGAAATTTCCTGACAGGTAGAACAATTAATCAGTGGAATGATTTGCCTCCAGAAATTTTGTGTGCTCCAAAACCAAATGTTTTGGAGATGTGACAGGACAACCATTTGGTATAGGGCTTTCTGCTTAAGCAGGGGGTTGGACTAGAAGACCTCAAAGGTCTTTTCCAATGCTGTTATTCTGGAGAAATAATAAAATTAAAATTAAATTAAAAAATAAAGGAAAATTAAAATAACAGAAAATAAATTAAATCTAATGTGGCAAGTGAGAAAGAATACAAGATGAAACATGTGTCATCACATGGTGATATAAATACAATCCAATTTGTAACCGGATAGTGAGCTGCCCAAAAGGATGTCATTTCCATGCCATCGGCACTCTTATGCTTTATTAAAATTCCCGTGAATAATCAGCCTAAATTCTTTGGAGCAGACCCAGCCAGCTGGATCAATTTAGCAGAAGGTGGATCATTTTCAACCTCTCCTTGACTAGATAATCTCTCCTTGACTTGATAATGAAGAAATCAGATGAAAACTTGCTCTTCCTGACATTTTGCTCCCTGACATATGACAAATGATATAGCTTCTTCATATGTTCCAGAATTACCTACATATCTATGTAACCACACCCTGAATGTACTACTGACCTCCTTATGTTTTTTTCCCAACAGCTCAGAAATTGTCTCTGCTATAATACAGAAAATTAAACTGAGGGACAAAGATTTTTTCTCAGGTTTTCTCAGATTAACAGAGTTGGAAGGGACCTTATAAGTCATCTAGTCCAACCCCCTGCTCAGGCAGGAGACCCTACACTCTTCCCAGTCTTCGTTAGGTGCAATCCATCCCATCCAAAGAACCATCTTTTAGATAGTACAGACCATGGTCCAGGAATCCAAAATATATATAAGATCAAATATAAGATCTTACAAAGTTCTCAGGAAGTACTGTTGGAAGAAATACCCATCTGGGTTTAGTTCCAAGTGGGGAGAAAGACACTGGAAACATGGAGGGTGATTGGAAAGATGGTTTATTGGTAGACAGGACCAAATGGGTTTGAAGTCATGACGCAGTTGAAAACATGGAGTTGAGGGAGGTATTTCTACACTTTGTTGGACCTTGCCATTGAGCTTCCTGTTCCTGTGTAAGACATTTATTCTATTGGTTGTTGTCAGACTCACAGGGGAATATACAGGGGTGATAGCAAACTTGGTAGGCAGTCAGAGTCAAGTTTGGTTGAATCTTGGGCTGATGCAACATCCCCAGGTGCCATGTGGTGAGCTCTCCTGCAAGATGGGTAGAGGGCTAATCCCATTATGTCCTGGGGGTGAAGTACTTTTGACTAGTAGATAGTCTTTTGCCTTGACCATAGCCTATCACCAAAGTATCTGCTGGGCGGAAGGGAGGTGAGGCTCAGCTTTTGTTTCCTTTAAGATTTTTATTTCTTTTTTTAAGGGAAAGAATTCTGCCTCTTTAATATTTCCTAAAGTATTTCATTCTTCTAATAGAGGGGTGGGTGCTAACTCTCTACTGTACAATGTGAAAAAAACCTTCTAGGGACATCTGGAAATAATGGGAAACTCCTTAAAATGTGGAAAAACCAAAACATCTATGCATGTTAATACTATGCAAAGGAAGGTGAACTGCATTTGTCATTCATAGTAAAGAAAAAAAACCCAACACAACATAAATTTAAAAGAAGAAATGTATTTTGTACTGCAAATTGCCCCCTGTATGTTTTATTACCAAATTGGGCATTTCAAAAATGAGGATTTAAACATCAGGCACTTATTCATTCATCGAAAACAAAGTAATCATCTCCTACAGGAATCACCTTATTTTCTTCTTTAGGCCAAAACATCAAAGACTGCATAGAAGGTTATTTCAGTTCAACATATTCAATTCAATATATTCAATTCAACATATCCTGAACCCCAGGGGGATTGGCACAAGGATAATAATGGCTGTGGTGTCAGAGACATTGATACCAATTTCCTCCCTCTGCTCTCCTCTGCTAGAATATCCATTCAAACCCTGATTCTATTGAAGACACAAATTTTCACTCTCATGTTTATCCAAATACCCAAAGGTGGATTTTCTGATTAGGTGCACACTCAGGTATAAACCCTGAATTAGTCACTGTATTAGCCATTGGAATAATACAAGTTTCATTGTAGGATGAAAGACTGAGACATTTTCATGAGTGAAGATGTTGCTCCTTCTGGTGTTCCTGCTGAAGAAAATAGTGACTCTGAGCTGCCCTCCAACTGATGCTTTCCTTGTTCCACATGAGTGGTACCAACCTGGGGACCTCCTCATTGGTGGGATAGTGTCCCAAATGTTTTATAACCTTCATGAAATTAATTTTAAGGAACATCCTTCTATAGCGTCTTATGACACACCAAAGTAAGGATTCTTTTTTTTCCTAATCTTAATCAGTTTCCCGCAAAATTGCTTATATGAGTACAAGCTTCTCAGTACAAATCTATATTTCAAATATTTTTAGTCAAGGGAAAATAAATGTTTTTTCTTTACTTTAAGGGCGAAAGTATTTCTCTCTGTCCCAATTGTCTGAATATATGAAAAGTTGGTGAAAAAGATCTTCTGAAGAACGTTTAGTAAGCTTTAAGGTGATATTAAAAAAAACAATATGTATTGTCACTCTGAACTAAACATACCGTACATACAATACAAGACCGATACATGTAGGAAATTTTTTTGGGGAAAATTAGGAAATGAGTTCCATAAATCGGTTTCAATGAAAAAAAACACATTTTTATTTCTTCTAGCAGATATTTGTTCCAAATTCTGCCGATTATGTTAAAAATTGATTTTAAGCTGTATGCAAATTATTATTTTAGAAAATCTATTCCTTTCCTACCTTCCTCAGAGAAAGAAATGCTTGTTGTTTCATATAGAAATGATGCCAGCTTATGACAATTTGCAAAGTCCCTTTTCAAGTGGGTATTTAAATCATTTGTAGGTTATTAATCAAGTTCTACCAGCACGTCCTTGCCTTGGCCTTTGCTGTGAAGGAGATCAATGAGGACTCTCAGATGTTCCCTAATGTAACTCTTGGGTTCCACATCTATGACAGTTACTATAATTCAAGGATGACCTATCGCACAACTCTGGATCTGCTTTTCAAATCCCAGAAATTTGTCCCAAACTATAATTGTGATCACCATAAGAATCTTATGGCTATCATTGGAGGATTTGATTTTGTCACATCATATTATATAGCTGAAATTACAGGATTCCACAAGATTCCACAAGTAAGTTTTGAAGGGGTTAGGAGAAAATTATTCATCATATTCTTGGTATGGAATAAGTAATGGTCAAGAAAGGTTAAGCTTACATTTCTCTTAAGATATTATCTTCTCATTCTTCAACATAGTGACTAAATTAGTAGACCAGTGAAATATTTTGGACAGAGTTCAGCAAGGCATTCGACAAAGTCAACCGCAACCTACTTCTTCCTGAACTAGAAAAATGTGGGACAGATAACTTCACCAGCATATGGATTTGCAATTGGCTGATAAACAATACTCAACAAGTAGTCCTTAACGGGTTGTTGTCTACATGGAGGGAAGTAAGCAGTGGCGTGCCAGAAGGCTATGTCTTAGTCCCAGTACTCTTCAATATCTTCATAAATGACTTAGATGAGGGAATAGAAGGAGAACTCACCAAATTTGCAGATGATAGCAGTAGCTAACACCCTAGAAGATAGGCTCAAAACCAGATGGATTTTGACAGACCTGAACACTGGGTCCTATCTAACAAAATGAAATTCAATGGAGAGAGAAGTAAAGTTCTACTCTTAGGTAAGAAAAACCAAAACCACACTTATAAACTGGGGAAAACCAGGCTTAATAGTAGTGACTGTGAGGGGTCTTGGCATCTTACATTAACAGAGGGATACAATCCAGATCAAAGGAGTTATTAATATCACTCTATAAAGACTTAGCAAAACCATACCTAGAATACTGCATCCAGTTTTCGTAACCACAGTACAGAAATAATGTTGAGACTCTAGAAAAAGTGCAGAGGAGAGCAACCAGGAAGATGAGGGGACTAGAGACTAAAACATGAAGAACGGTTACAGCAATTGGATATGGCTAGTCTAGTGAAGAGAAGGACAAGTGAGACATGATAGATGTCTTCCAATACTTGAGGGGCTGCCCCAGAGATGAGGGGGTCAAGCTATTTTTCAAGGCACCTGAAGGCCAGATGAGGATTAATGGATGGAAACTGACAAAGGACAGATTCAATCTAGAAATAAGGAGGCTTGTTCTGACAGTGAGAACAATCAACTAATGGACTAGATGTTGCCTTGAAAGTTGTGGGAGTTTCATCACTTGAGACTTTCAGAAAAAGGTTGGACTTCCATTTGTCAGAAATGGTGTAGGGTCTCCTCCTTGAGGGGGGTACTGGATTAGATGACATATTAGGTCCCTTCCAACTCTGTCAACCTGTAAAGATGTTCTACATGCTTTAAGGTCTACTTCTTAGCCTTCTTTTCAACAACAATGCCAGTTCCAGGAAGTGAGTGTCAAAGATCAATACCTGAGGGAAGATTTGTATGGCTTCTATTAAAACAATTGATCTAGTACATGTGCTTGAAATATTTTCAGGGAATGAGAACATCCTCAGAATAACAGAGTTGGAAGGGACATTGGAGGTCTTGTAGTCCAATAAAATTGTTACGATATATTTAAGGGAAAAAGGTTTGTGGATATATTTTATATGAAAACAAGATAGGAATATTAAATATAAAGGCTCTAAAGAATACAACTGCATTTTCTTGCAGCTGACATATGGCTCACTAGCCCAAGAGGTATTTTGGACCAGTAAATTGTCTTCACTTTATTCCATGGTCCCCAAAGAGGACCAGCAGTACATTGGGATTGTCCAACTGCTTCGTCATTTCAGGTGGACGTGGATTGGGATTTTTGTTGCTGATAACAGCAACGGAGAAAATTTCTTACAGAAAATGCAGCCTTTACTTTCACAGAACGGAATCTGCTCTGCATTTATACAAAAGATTTCAGAAGTCATCCACATGGAAATATTCCAGGAATTTTATAAAACAATCTTAGCGACTTCTTTTACTATGGTGAAGAGCAATTCCAATGCATTTCTTGTCTATGGAGAAACCTGGACAATTGTTTGGCTAAGATTTGTAACCTTTGTGGTAGATCCTGAAAGCAAGGAAACTGCATTATTTGGAAAGCTGTGGATCACGACAGCACAGATTGATTTTGTACTATCAGGCATGCAAATCACATGGGATCTCAAGATATACAATGGAGCTATTTCCTTCACTGTTCACTCAACAACAGTTGCAGGTTTCAAGGAGTTTCTTCAGGCCATCAATCCTCTTTCAGACTACAGAGATGGGTTTCGGCATAATATTTGGGAACAATCATTTGATTGTTCATTTCCAAAACCAGAGTTACAAGATATACACAGTAGGAAGTGCACTTCAGAGATGAAGCTGGAGGATCTTCCTGCACCTATATTTGAAATGGAGATGACTGGTCAAAGCTACAGTATCTTCAATGCTGTTTATGCTGTGGCTCATGCTTTGCAGGCTCTGTACATGTTGGGTTCCAATCGGAAGAAAACTATGATGGGTAAAAAAACTGATCTTCCAAATCTGCAGGCTTGGCAGGTATTCCCTTTGAATTGGACACTTCCTTTATTTCAATGAATAGTTTGGTGTAGAAATATCTTTTCAATCATAAATGACAAGCTGAGCTTTCTCTCTTTATCAGAGATTTCGAGGAATGAAGTGGTGGACCTTCTTAGATTTGGCATGCACAGTTTGAAACAACTCTATGTTTTCAATAGTCTCTGCTTCTTATTTATCTATCAAAGAATGCTTAGGTCTCAGATTCCAAAATCTGACTAAAAGATAAAATGAAGGATCTTACATAATTCCCAAAGCCTATCTTAATTATGCTTCATTCTCACCTTTCCTTTAAATACTATCAAAAGAATTATGGAGTGGAAATGTACAATTCCATGCAATATTTATTATCAAATTTCTATGCAAACATATTTAATAACAGTTATTGGAATATGAAGAATGAGTGAATGAAACCTGAATATGTTTTTTTCTCCTCTGTTATATTGCTTTCAATTGTCTATGTCTTCTATACCCTTTCAAATAGCTTCATTCGTTTCTTCAAGGCACTTCTTTCAACAATTCAGCTGGGGAGAGAGTGTTCCTGAATGAGAAAGGGGAAGCAAAGGGTGGATTTGACATCACCAACCTGATCATTTTTCCCAACAGATCCTTTCAGAGAGTTAGAGTTGGAAAGCTGGATCTAGAGTCTCCGAAAGGGAAGGAATTATTGATTGATGAAGATGTGATTGTCTGGAATCCAGCTTTTCACCAGGTATCAAATTATTTCAACAAACATGCTTTAATACATTGTGTTCTGATATTGAATATATCAAATATACTATAATATACAAATTTCTCTTTAGAAATTTGATTTCTGGAATGTCACATTCTTTTCAAATTTTGTTGATGATCCAGCACTCATCAATGTGAGAAAATGATACTACAATGCAAAAAGGCATCATTATGTATTTGGGTTGCATTTCCATTTGAAATCACAATAGTGTGTGCATGTTTTCATGAAATTATCCCCTTGTGCAATTATTTATTCTCGCTGCTCTTCAAACAAGACTTTTTCTAAATCATTGTGGTATTCTATATCATTTTAAGTTGTGGGTGAAATTAATACATTCGGTATTCTTTTGAGAAGTCAAAACTAATTTCCCTGTATAAAGGATAAAAATGGGAACAATTATAAATATCTTGTCAGAGATACCCAGCAACACTTTTCCCAATAATGAATTCTCCAGACATTCAAATTCATTCTTTTATTGGTAACAAAAAGAAGCTGGCGACTTCCGCTTCCGCCCCTGCCGCGACCGGGAGCAGCGCAAAATTGCTGCTCCCGCCAGTCACTTCGGAGGGCCTCCCCAGGGGCACAGGTGGGCCTTTAGAGCCCACCTGCCGAAGGGGCAGCTGCCGGGTGCCCCCCAAAGTGGGGTTGCCCATGGGGGGGCCAGTTCCCGGCTTGCCCCAGGCTCCGAGCGATTGCGGAGACGCCAGAATGGCGTGGCAGTGGTGACGGTGGCGAGTGCTTTGAAAAGAAAAAGTGAAAGTGAGTTTCAAGACTTTCTTTCTTCCTGCGGCGAGATCAGCTGAGGAGGGACCCTGAAAATGGTGTAAGCCTTTTTTAAATAAAGAAAAATATTTTAGACTTTGTTGTTTGCGCTTTGCTTCTGATGGCTAGAGATCTAGATGGATAATCTTGAGGAATGACCTTTTGGTTGAAAGTTGAAAACTGGAAATGATATGATGAATCACTGTCTGCTTCTCCCTGGAATCTGAGGGGGAAAAATGGTGGTCCTCTGATTTCCTGTTTCTTTCTGGCTGTGCATTTCCTGTCTTTGTCTCTGAGGAGTGTCCTGGTCTGGAGCTGTTTGGGAATTGGTTGAAATGTTTATCATTTCTGGCATTCAGACTTTCCCCTGGATTTTAACAGAAGAAGTGATCTTTCCTGCCTGTTTTGTTGGATTATAAATTGATTTTTCTGGAGATGCCCAAGAAACAAAAAGACAAGCATGTATCGGAAACACCTCTGAGCTCTTCAGTTCAAGCAACGCTGAATTTTCCTGCTATTCAACCACAAGGAGCGGAAGGAGGTGCCATGGATACTCGAATGATTACAGAAATGTTCCAGAAATTGCAATTAGGTCAAGAGAACTTGCAAAAAAATATGCAGAAAGATTTTAAACAAGAATTGGCTGATTTACGTGAAGATATTAAAAAAGACTTTGCTGATATTAGGGCTGATGTAACTAAAGTGCAACAGAC
>JANHFP010002634.1:57832-71587 GCA_032468135.1 Calamaria suluensis | reverse complement strand
GCTGGCTCATATCTAGACGGTTGTCCACTAGGACTCCAAGATCCCTCTCACAGTTACTACTATTGAGCAAGGTACATACAGTATATGTACTGTATATATACAGTACATATACTGTACCTGTGCAGTTTGTTTCCCTTGCCTAAATGTAGAACCCATATGCCATGATGGCAGAACTACCTTCCTGCCTAGAGAAACAGTGCCAACGGCCACTGCTACCTTGGCAAGAGCCCAAACTGGCAGGTTTCAAAGGCTGCAAGAGACCCATCGAGAGCGGAAGACAACGGGTACTCAAAAGCGCTCTGGGGTCGGAAGGAGGGTACTTTGAGAGCTCTCAGGGGAGGGGGGTGAGATGAAGGAATGCCACGCAAAGCCCCCAGCCCAGCCACCCTACAAGAGCACACTATAGATACAAACTCAAAGTAAAGGTAAAGGTTCCCCTCACACATATGTGCTAGTCGTTCCTGACTCTAGGGGGCGCTGCTCATCTCCGTTTCAAAGCCGAAGAAGAGGAAGCGCTGTCGGAAGACGTCTCCGTGGTCACGTGGCCGGCATGACTCAACGCCAAAGGCGCACGGAACGCTCTTCCCTGTTTTTTCTACTTGCATTTTTTTTAGGTGCTTCCGAAAATGCTAGGTTGGCAGAAGCCGGGACAAGTCATGGGAGCTCACCCCCATTACGCGGCAGTAGGGATTCGAACCACTGAACTGCCGGCCTTCCAATCAACGAGCCCAGCTGTCTTACCCACTGAGCCACCACATCCCTCCAGTATGGGTAGCAGTCTGGCAAAGATCCCATTTCCAACCGTAACAAGGCACAGGTGTGCGAGGGAAACCTTACCTGTGCTGGAGCCTCCATGGGCCACCAGAGGAGTCTTCTGCCCACCCAACACTCCCACCTTGGCTTGACTGGGCCTGCAGGTGAAGGTGCTTCCAAAAGTAGGCAGCTTTCATCCACTGTGATGATCAGGGAAGGCCAGAGGTGGCCTCCAAGCACCCCAAATCCCTGAGCCCCAAATTTACTCATCCTAAAAGTGCCCTTCCTGAGGCTCCCTTTACTAAGTTCTCACCTCTTTAAGATAGGATTTTTTTTATTTTTAATATTATTTTATGGAGAGGGGGGTTTCAAGTGACTTTTCACGAATGAGATGCTGGGGGAAAAAACACAACCAACACCATGAAAATTTAACAAGTTACTCATTTAATAGGCATTTTACCACATTTTGTATCGTACACTGTCATCTGTTTAAAAAGATTACAGGTTTTTTCTTTAAAAACAAAACAAATAAAAACCACAAAGAAACTGTGAGTCATAGAAACAGGTGAACACTGGTTCACTGCTGCAGTTGGTTGTTTTCTAAGCTTTGTAGAGAGCGAGTCTTCAAGATGCAAATAAAAACAAAACCTAAAGTTAATTCTAATTCTCAGGCAAGTCTCTTCACATGTTACAACTTTCTGAACTGGCTAAAAGAGCACAGTAGCACAGAGCTTCGGCACTGAATATAAGGGAAGTATCAAAAGTCTTTAATCCTGTACTTCAGCTGCTCACAGCTTTACTCTGCTAGTTCAAGTCGTCCTTCCTGCAGAGGAAAAAATCCAGCTTAGACACCAGTCCATCGCTACGGGCCTTGCTGACCGGTTTGTTCGTTTTCCCCTGCACAACTTAATTTTTTTTTTACAGAGAAATGCACAAATCTTAAAATCATGGTTTTAAACGGTGATTTCAAAGTATACGGGAGGGTTTAAGGTGCTGCAATTAAAACACACACATCATACTTAAGAGAAGCTGGCGAAACGGGACTCATGTACATGACAAGGAAAATTGCAAACTCTTTCGAAACAAAAGGCGTTTTTGTTTTTTTTTTGTTTTACAAGTCAATCGTTATCAACGGTATATGTGGTTTGACAGTCATACAAGTTTCCTAGTCTGGTGCCTCGTCGGCTCCTAAAAATTTTTAAAAAATAAAACAGGCATGGCACATCACCAGGTTTCTACCGGTTCAAGGAGTCGGAATGGCAGGAGAGGGGCTGTGAAGTGTACAGCGGGACATCGGGAATGAATAAAACAAAACAAGTGTTGTGTTTTTTCCCCTCTTTCCAAAGACCTTTTGTTTTCTGTTTTTTTTTAAAAAAACTCTTCTTCAGAAGGGGAGAAAGCCTCATTTGCTGCTTCATCCAGCAAATGCCATCCGTCCCAAAAAAAAAAAACGAATCAGAAAGAAAAAACCACAACACACTGAAGTCTAGTCTTAGAGCAAGCTGACTGATACACGTTACCGGGGGTTTCTGTGTTTTGTTTTTTTTTAAAAAAAGAACCGGAGATTCTATACTCTATAGTACAAGTCCCAACCAGGGCAGGCCCAAGGGGGCTCATTTCTTGGCTTGTTTTGTGATCATACCCCTGGGTGGCGTTACGGGTCGGCTGGCGTTGGGCTTCTTCTTCTCCGCAGGCTTCAAGATCTGGAATGACAATGGGCTGATTTTAGTGATTTCAGGTCCTGCAGGCAGCTACTACAAGGAAACCACACAGGTGGAGGAGCTACGCTGGTCTGCTCAGGCCTGGAAAGAGAGGTCTAAATTACTCCATCCAAGACTCGGGAGTGGACTAGGATCACCTCTTTCTCTCCTTCTCTCTCTCAAAAAAAAAATCACAGCATTTCATTCCAATTCCACAAGGCAGGATTGGGAAACTACTACGGCCCCTTTACGGCCTGTGCACTTCCAAGTCCCAGAATTCCTGAGCCTCCACCCATGGCTCCGTTCAGAAGGCGGCCAAGAGGGGGTCCTGGAGGAGATCTATCCCAGGCCAGGAGCGGCTTGGGCTTTGGAGATCAGCCCAACGAACCTGAAACTCGGATGCAGCGGAGGCGTTCCTCCCAACGCTTTCGACGACCCTACTTCCTCCTCTCCAAAGGTCACTTTAGAAAGCAGCGGGGGGGGGGGAGAAAGCATTCTCGGGAGAAGGCAGCTTTCCAGGTGAACCTATTGAAAACTGCGCTGGATCTAGTGTGGCTCAGCACAAAGTAAATGAGACGGAAGGCACCTTCAAACGGCTAACGCTCAGAAGGAAACCACCACTGGACAAAAGCCAAAAATAATAATAGTAATAATAATGGAAAGAAGGGGAAGCAAAGCTTCAGAGATACTTTACCTGAAAGGAGCACATTAGAGTCTCATCCACACTCATCATAGCACCTGCATTGTCAAACTCCCCACAGTAATTGGGGGCAGAAAACAGAGTTACCAGCTGCCTTTTGGCAAAGAACTCGTATCCATCTTCGACAACCTGTAGAGGCAAGGAGGGTGCGGTTAAGGGAGGAAAGCAGAATCCGTTTTATGGGGAATGCAACAAGCTCCTTTTTCGAAAGTCTGAAAAGGGTTCCCTTTGCTGTGGAAATGCAGCAACCGTGTACACACAGCAGGCCAGGGGTGAAATCCCCCCGGTTCGGACCAGTTCCACAAAGCCGGTAGCGGATGGCGATGGGTGGTTCGGAGAACCGGTAGTACAAAACCCTGGCCACGCCCCCGCCCCTTCTGTGCGATCGTCGGAGGGTTTTTTAAAATTTTAAAGCTATTTGTTTCTACCTAAATTTGCGCTGGATTAGGTAGAAACCCATGTCTTTAAGTTAATGTAGGGAAGGGTTCCACCCCCCACCCCCAGGTTCATTTTAGAAGCAAGTATTCGCTAGGTACATGCTTAAAGTATCGTGGATCTCCGGAGGCTCCCTTTTCATTTAAATCAGGTATGTCCAACCTTGGCAACTTTAAGGCTTGTGGAAGTCCACAAGCCTTAAAGTTGCCAAGGTTGGAGACCCCTGAACTAGATAAATGCGGGATGTTTTAGGCAGCGTTAGAAAAAGCCAGCGGCTTCTCCATTTACGCAATTTGCCGTGGTTGCAGCTTTCCACAACCGGGAGCCTGCTTCCAAATTGAATCGTGAGAAGTCCTCCCTCAGTCCAGCCAGGAGAGAGAGAATTCCTGACGCCAAGCAGCCCCTCGGATGCTAAGGAGGCCGAGGGGAGCACGTTTTCTAGACACTCCTGGCCTTCGCCTACCTGATGAGCTCTGCATATAAGGTCCAAATCGTGTTTATGAAGGAACTTTGCCACCACTTCGGCTCCGAATGTGAAGGAGACTCCTCGGTCGTTTTCGCCCCATCCAAGCACATCCTTGTCGGGGTCAGACCACAGCAGGTCACAGAGGAGGCCTTGGTCTGGCACATCTGTGGGCCGCATAATCCGCCGGATTTGTTCCATTGACTGGAGGTCTGGGGATAAGCCTGGGCGGGAGCAAAGAGGCGGCTGGTTTGAATCTGGCTCACTCGGGAGGTGCACAACGCAGGAACACAACGCAAAATAGCTGGAAATACATGGGGGAATGAGACCTGTTGCCCTAGCAGCTTCAGCTCCTGTTCTGAGGAAGAACAGCCGGCCGACTTCATCTAAGATGTGGTGCTCAAGCCAACACAGGACCAGGGTAAAGCAGAACACAAGGAATTAAAAGTAATTCCTTCAAGGGCTCCCATTTCTTGGATAATGGACCCAGATTTGTTCAGACTTCACATGGATTCAATCTGGAAACTAAAGTCATGAGTAGCACCGATTTAAATGGATGCAAGTTGAAATGAACCTAAACCTGGATCCAACGCTAGGAAGGCCCAAGCGTAACTTTACATGTATCTACACAGTCTCAGCCCCTTCCAGAGCAAGCTGTCCCCAAGAGAATCACTGCTTTGGCCAAATAAAACCCTTTGCAAAATAGGCCTCCCGTTGGTTTTGCGCAGTTGTCCCAAATGAAAGAGGGCCCTGCCCTTTCTGAGCTAAAGGCTCCTCTGTAGCCTCCCACTCACATCCTCCAACACTGCAAGCTTGAGGTTTCTGCCTCAAAACATCCTGCAGGTGCTTAGATTATAAGGCAAGAATGGCGAGACCAAACATTTAAAGGGCTCTCAAAGAGGCGAGACTATTTGAGTCCAAGTATTTATATACTCTATGGGCAGCAGGAACTGCCTGTACAACTTGCAACTATATAAAGATTATATGTGTGTGTGTAAAAATTTTCATTTTAAAAATGGTCCACAGACTTCCTACAAAATTAAGAGTCTGTTAAATAATTCTACGATGTAGACTGGTGGCGCCCCAAACCTTGTCATAAAAGTTAGCTGTGTTTAAGGAATGAAATGTGGAGTTTGTCTCTGAACACGCCTGGAAATTCAACTCTGGTCAATCATGCGGCCCAAGATAGCGTCCACAATTACTGACCTCCGTGGCAGCAAAATATTTTCTCGTCCACAATGGCTGCAATTGGTAAGCAGTTGAAGCAGTCGGTAAAGGTTTTCCACAGCTTGATGTTGTATCTTCTTTTACCTGGGGGAGTGGACCAGCCAATCAAGTCATTTCAAAGTCAAGTCTGGCAGAGAAGAGCAGTTTAGGGGGGGAGCAGAAAGAAAAAAACCCTCCTTTCTATCCCTGGCTGTTACTCCCAGGCCTGATCTGGCTTGATCGCTATAGAGTCCTTCACTTGCAACCATTTGTTCAGTGACCGATCAAAGGTGCAGGGGAGTTGAACAAACTGGACCTTGCACTTCCCTACTGCCACAGAATCCTTGACAACCAGCGAATATTTACAACAGTTGCAAGGTCCTGCTGGGTCACGTGACCACCGTCGGCAATCTTCCCAAAAAGCTTCCCACAAACACAGTCAACGGGGAAGGTGGGTTTGCTTAATGAGGGTGGTGGTGGTGGTGGTAACTGCCGTGATTTGCTTAACAACTGCCCCCCCCCCCCAAAAAAAGGTTGCCAGATCAGCTTCACTTAACCTAAGCCTCACTTAGCAGGGGAAGTTTTGATCCCAATCTGTGGTCTTAAGTCAACTTTAACCAAGATGGAAGATGATTAAAAAAAATTCAGCATAAGCTGGAGTTCATGCCGGAAAGGAACATGGTTGATTTATTTTCTGCCTTTGTGACAGGAGGCCTTCAAGGTGATACAAAAGATCAAAGATGTTGCATCTCACCTCATTCCGGTATCCTCTGAACTCTGCAACCCTATTAACGCACAATTCCCTCTAAGGGTAAAGATCATTTCAGTCAAAAATGAGGTCACATTCGTCTTAGAAACACCCTACACACACATACTTACATTCATCATAGAAGCCATAAATTCTATTAATGCTAGCGCATTCATGGTTGCCTCTAAGGAGGAAAAAGTTCTCTGGATATTTTATCTTGTAGGCCAGCAAGAGGCAAATTGTCTCTAAGGACTGCTTCCCTCGGTCAACGTAGTCCCCAAGGAACAGATAGTTGCTCTCTGGTGGAAAACCACCATATTCAAATAGCCGCAGTAAGTCATAGTACTGTCCGTGGATATCACCTGAAGAAGCAAGCAGAGGAAAGCCATTTTCAGTGCAGTTTGGCTCTAAAGCAGAGTTCAACAAAGCAATATATTTTAAATATGCAATTGAAGGGAGCGTTGCATAAGAGCGTTAAGGAAAGTAACCAGAGACCTGTCAGATTTTCAACAAATTTTAGAACATTATTTATGACTGTGGATTTAAAGGTAAATTAGATCAAAGTGTGAATTTCACCTGTAGTTTTGTACCTAAGAATTATATTTCGATATTTCTGAAAAAAGAAATAGCTACTTCCCCCTCTATAAAAAACTGAAGTCCTGAAATTAGTTTCCTTTGAGTTAACATCCAATAGCTCCTTTCAGCACTCTGCTTCAAAGATGGTTTCATCCTCAAGCAACGTGGCTGAAAGAGGTTACTACTGCAATTTCCTAACAGATCCAGCAACCTCAGATATACCACCTGAAGTTATTGCCTAATAAATTATGTGACTCATTATTAGACGGTTTTTTTAAAAATAAAACCAAGGTGCTTACCACATATTTTAAGTGGTGCTTCAAGTTCTAACAGAATTGGTTGACTGAGGAAGATCTCCCGAGATTTCAAGCACAATCCTCTTATTTCATTCTCTTGAAGCTGGACATTTTTACCAGGTTTGGATCCTCTCACTATGCAGAAAAAATATATATGATTATTTGTAGCACATCGTACATACATAGAAGTCCAACCAGTCACTTTTATTAGGAAGGGCGATTTTGACCCAAATCTTTTTTCAATTACATGCGTCAATTCATTTTGCACTGACAGAGCATTTGGGATAGGCAGTTATTTTTTGACTACCAGCTCTGGCTAACCTTTTTTGTGCTGTTGGTGTGTATTTTTTTGCAATCGGCACCATATATCCGGTATACCTTACAGTTTTATTCCAGCTGCACCTTTTAATAATAATGCATACTTCATTACATTCAAAATAGCCACACGGAATAATAGTGGCTATAATACACGGCTGCTGATGCATTATTAAAATTAGTAAATTTCATTGCAGTAGGGAGTATAAAGTGCTTTATCCAGGCATAGCTATTTCCAAAGCTGAAGCTATTCACAATGTGTAAAGGTAAGTACATTGATCAAAATCAGAGTGTTTCAAGATGTCAACTACACTCTCTCAATGCATGTAAAATAGTCTCAAAAATATTGAAGGGAATTGTAGCAGCTTTAGATTTGCATAATCAGCAGAACAAAGAATCAAGAAATCCTGCTGACCAATTGCCTCATTTGCATAATTTATGCCTATTTCATGCTTGCAGAGGGAACAAATGAGATTCTGTGATTATATTATCCAAGAGTTTGATTACGACATTTTATATTCTCTCTCATCTGTGTCTCATATCATAAAACAAGCAACAAAACAGTTTAAAGTACTTGTACTGACACTTCTGAGGAGCTCAAAGATTATGTTTAACAAGCTTTTCTTTTTAGTGCATATTAGGCTCAGGTTGAAATTCCCAGACGATTTCCTAGGAAATAAAGGTTGTGACCTGACCAATACTTGCCCTACAGTTAGCTTATTCTGTCAGTCCTGTTAGCAGTTTATGGTGACATTATCAGTACAATTTGATACTGTGTGAGGAGCAATTAAAATTCCTATCACCCATACATAAACTCACTGAAACATTTCCTTCTGCATTGCAGCATGGCTACTCTGTGGCAGAAGGGATTCGGGGTGATTTTTTTTCAAATTCAGCTCCCAAGCTATAACCAGGGAACCTGAAAAGTAGTTCACAGAACTGCCAGGTATCGAACAGCAAAACAGCTACAGAAAGATAATGGCATTTAAAAAATCAACAGGACAATTAATTAGTCTTTCTTAATCTTAAGTGTTAGAATTAAGTAAAGTGTCTTAATGCAAAATAAGCTTTCCAGGCAGGAAATGTTGAAGAAGTCAGTCTTAAAATTAACTTGAAGTCCAAAGACCAAACTTTAGGGGAAGTTAGCAATCAATGACTGAAAGGAGTGTGTTGAATCAGGGATCTACAATTTAATTTATAACGTGAGCAAATAACAATTGTCCTCACAACTGTCTACAGCATAATATATGTGCTACTTCAAATTCTATCAGCTGTTATCATTCCAAGATCCCTGCAAATATGTCCAATATGCCAGACTGCTGTCCATTCATCTGTTGCTTTGAGTCTATCAGAGGATCTGGTTTTCACTGAAAGAACCCCAAAGCATCAGAATTCTTCTAATGCAGTAGGCAAGATTTCAGTCAAATGCCTCAGCTGCTAATAAGTCGAGAGCAGAAATATTTCCTGGGCTTGGCAACTTGGCTACCTCAAAGGGACAGAGAGAGAAAAGCGAGTCCAGGAGACCCTTTTGACTAGTTCAGCTGGAATCCTGCATCACTTTATTCATCCTTCCTCAGTGTTGTTTCCTTTAGTGGCTGTTATATAACCTTTATATAACACTGTACAAGAAGTTCACTTACCTATTTTTCCCCTTTAAACTAGTACAGCACAAGCTATCATTTGATTCTTAAAAAGAGCTGAAAGGTGAGATAAACAGATAAGACATAGACAGACAAGCTCATAAACTGGAAAGTGAGCCTCACGTATTGTGGCTTTCAAACCTATAATCATCTCTTGAGCTTTGTCTGTTCCAAATATTTTAACGGCCTTTGCCCTGAATTAGTGCCAGTTCATGTGAGTAAAAATACCACACATCTGTTTTGCCAGGCAAATCCTATAGAAATCTACTCCTAGCCTTCCCCCCCACTTCTAACCAAAATATTCTGAACTTAGTGGAGGGCAGAGCTTCCTTGATGAAGAGAGGGACAACACAGGAGTTAATCACGGACCACATCAACCACTCTTGATTTAATAATCATTTAAACAGCAGAGAAAAACAATGGAAAACAACAGATGACCTCATATTTATCAGGTGGGAGGGAAAATCTCTAAATTATAATTCTCCCCAGCATAATGTAGCGTGGTAAGTAAGCAAATGATACTGTGCAGAGCCAGGGAGAAATGAATGGGCAGTTTGTTTAGCAAGCAATTAAATTTGCAGGAAGTACAAAAAACATTTTTAAAACAATTTCCAGGATTGAACTTCAGCAGTGGCACAGAATGTGGAATTGGAAAAGAGCAAGAGGCAAGATAACAGCAGGCTGGCTGACCAAGTGAAACTCGGCCCGTGAAAGGCTGCCGATTGCAGAGATGGCTCTGGGTATCAGTTGGCAGACATAAATCTTACCACGTTTTTCACAAGTCGGTACTGTGCCCTCACTTTGGCTTCAAAGCAAACCAGAGGTTTCATTTCTGCATGCCAAGAGAGAAACATCTACATGCTTAAATCTGATCGTTGTTGCCTTTCTTTAAAGAAAAAAAAAAGCAAAACCTACAAAGGTAGTCCAGTTCATTTAGTGACCGTTCAAAGTTACAACTGCACAAAAAAAAAAAAGTGACTCAGGACTGTTTTTCAGACTTAAGACCTTTGGTCACAGGATCAAACTTCAAACACAACTGGCTCATACTTATGATGGTCGCTGTGCCCTGGGGTCATGTGATTGCCCTTTTGCGACCCTCTGACAATGAGGAAGCCGGATTCACTTAACAACTGGGTTACTAACTGCATAACTGCAGTGATTCACTTAACAACTATGGCGAGAAAGGCCGCAAACTCACTTAACAAATCTTTTACTTAGGAATGGAAATGTTGGGGTTCAATTGTGGTCATAAGTTGAGGACTGCCTGTATTGATCTCTTCACATCGCAGCTGTTCATTAATTCATAAACTTCACTTGTTTACCCTGCAAAGAGAGAGGAGGGTAGAGACAGCAGGCAGGAGCCAGCCAAACCTGCTCTGTTCCTCAAAGCCTCTGGCGCAAGACCTGTCCTAGGATGCGGCCTATAAGGGCTTATTAGTGATTTGTTCCAGAGGAAAATATCTATCAAGGGCAAGCATGTAGCTGGTCCTCTGACTACAAGTGAACGGCACCGATTACAAACTGCACAATCAAAATGAATTAGTTATGCAGGCTTAAATTTGCTTCCATCGTTCACTAAGTGCTGTGGCCATCAACTTTATGCCTTTTTTTCCCCTATTAGGATTTTTCAGGCCAGTTCTAATTATGGGCCAAAAATGCTAATATGAAAAAGAAGAAAAGGCATAAAGTCCTTTACCAGGCATGAAAACAATACAATAATGGAGTTGGCAGGGACCTTGGAGGTCTTCTAGTCCAACCCCCTGGTCAAGCAGGAGTTCAAGCTCATGGGACTTGCACGCAATGACATTTAGCCAGAGTTGACTGCAGAAGAAGAAAAAGGAAACCCAAGTCCATCGTTGCAAAAAAGACCAGATAAAATAGTTTGCAATGTGCAATTTTATAAGTCATCTCTGGTTAAATAAAGAGTTTTAGAATGTTAATAGTGAGAAAGCATGAAAGCCTGTTCTTCGAACAAGAAGCCCATAATTTTTCAGTTGCATATGGGTTGTTAAAGGCGCAGACAGGATGAAAATATGTTGCTTTGAGATAAAAAGCTAGTCAACATCTACTAGCCCTTGATAAGCAAGTAAATAACTAGATTTTCTGGTCATACAAATAGGTGGCTGAACACACTGTTTCTTTCCAGGTATCCATCTAATCAGACAGATCTATCATAAGTCTGTAGGTTCTGCCTAAAGCCAGATCATCTAGATTGGAGCTGTTTGTCTGAGAACTTGTAGCTTTTCCAGCTATGAAATGAAAATCAACCTGATTGCGCTGAGTGCAAAACTACCCCCTTTTTTTAGCATATTCGTGGGGTTGAAAGTTTGAGTTCCCTGCATGAACCAAATATGGAGAACTGAAGCGTGCAGACAGACCAGAGCGCTATTAATTCTGATTATATTTTACAGTGAAACCACCCTTCCAAAGTTCAGAAATGATATGAAGCTGCACTTTATAGAACAAGAGCCAGCACTTTCCTTCCCCTCTTCCTGGATCTGAAAGGAAGCAGGAGAGATACAGCTTTGCAGTTCTTTTGTAGCAACAACTAAGCCCCAGGACTCTTCGAAGAATCCTTCTCTAAGATGCTGAGAGATGCATTTTAGAATAAGATGCTGATAAACGCATTTTGGAGCTCAGTCTTTCATATTTGGGGTTGAAATGACCGATGCAGAAGAAAAAAAAAAGAATACGAGATACTTTTATAGCTAATCAATTCCAAGAGAAAATATTTTTTTAAAAAATTCCCTCATTGCTGCATAATTTAAATTATATTAGAGGAGATGCAGCATTAAGTAGCAATATGATTTCTATTAATAGAAGATAATAGAGGTGTAAATATGCCCTGTTTATGCCTCCAAGTTATGTACACACAGCCAATTTGAAACTCACGTTGCATTAAAGGACACCAAAAATTAATCTATAATGAACTCATGCTGTTGTCATCTGAAATTTAAATTTGTTAAACAAATAGAGATGATTAAGAAACTATTTTTACTAAACATGCAAGAACAGCACAAATAACCCACTGGAAGGGTTTGATTTTTTTAAAAAAAGTTCTATCTAGGCTAATATCAAACATCTTGAATGTACAAAACCAGTCATTTTTTGCATTGCTAACTCTTTCAATGGTCTTTCAGCAAACCTAAAGCAGAAGGATTAGTGAAAAGCGCCTCATAGAAAGGATGCAAAGGTGGCCCAGTTCATATTATCTTAAGACAGACAGTTGTTTTCATTTGATGGAAATTAAAATTCCAAAATTGCGTTATTAATACAGAACGGACTCAGAAAAGGCTGCACCAACCCAGTGGCTGCCTTATAATTTTTGCTCGTCAGTCATCAGGTCTGTTCACCCAACTCAAGTTTATTCTCCTGCAACGAAAACTGGAGACAAGCACCCCAAACGTACAGAACGTTGCATCTTGGAAGTGCCCCAAAAAAGCACTCGGATCACACCGCCAAATAGTTCAGATGTGAGGAGCCACCTGGAACCCAGCACCGGAGCCGTAGAGTAATCAAAATGTCACTCTGATGTCATAATGCTTGGATTAAGTCTGTAATTTGTTTGCAAGCAAAATGTGCACTCCAGCTCAGAGAAGCAGGCCTATTTTTAAAGTCAATGGCCATAATAGACGGGCACAGGCGGGCAAGCAACATTTTTACGCCCTCATAATTCCCCGGTTCCAGCAATCACACAGTGTCAAGGAAGACTGGGCTAACCAGCAACCTCTTTCTTCCCTCGGAGCAAGACTCCACCTGTGTTAAGAGGGCAAAACAAAGAGAGACCAGCTAGGTGCTTATGCTCCTATCCGAAGAAAAAGCAGACTAGAGAGGCAATGTCAGATTTCTATCATCCAAGTATAAAATACATCCTAGGTACAAAAACTTTGGGCCATTTGAAAGATGAAGACTTCAGAGCTGGGGCTCTGAACCTTGGATGCAACTCCTCCTTCCCTTCCTCTCACAACTTCAACAAAGGAGCCCAATGAAGCCCAGGCAGAAGGATGACAGGATAAGGAGATCAAAGCCACTTGTATTTTCAGCTTTTGGATCCTGGGAAAAGATGGGTATTGATTCCACACACCCTCAGAAACCCTCCATCCCCATTTTTCTGTGCTCTCCCTTCACTGCAGAGGGGCCTCCTTTCATCCCATCCTTCTTATTTATGTTTACTTCAGGGTATCTCGCAGATATGTGGAACATTCCCTCCTATAGTTTGTTCTCTTATAACAACAACTTGGTAAGCTTGAGAAACCCTCAAAGTTATCTCCTGAATTCTTTTCCCACGTTAGTGCTGTGCCATCATCACGCTGGCTTCGAATCAAAGAGATCCAGCCAGAGAACCAGAATAATAAAATTATGCTCAGCAACTTCCCACCTTATTGCAAAACCCACCAGATGCCAGACTGCAACCCAAACCAGCAGACTCTTTTATTCCAGGGGTGTGTCCCAAGGGTGGTTTTTTCAATTCAGATTTGAAGAAGCTTCTTGGAGGGGAAGTGAAACATTTTTTAAAAGAGGAAACGGGAAAAAAACACCACATAAGTCCAATTGCCTTTTGGAAAAAGCACCTTTGGGACAACCATGACATGGGTGATTGAGAATCTTCCAGGGAGGGGCATACATAATCTTAATTTTCTAAGTAAAAATCAGAGGTGAAGGTAAAAATAATATCTGCACCTTGACCCCTTTTTCTTCTACTGGGTAATGCACAGACTACCTACATCATCCTGACTTTGCATTTTCCATTAATTACATACAGTACTCGTGTTTTATAAATATGTTTCAGTGTGTTTGTGTGTGTGTGAGAGAGAGAGAGACACACACACACTCACACCACCATAATTTTCTCCCCCTTCTACCATATTTGGCCCAATGATTCAGAGCTCTTTTAACCGCCTGCCCCTTCACAATCATTCATTC
>JANHFP010002631.1:117771-127944 GCA_032468135.1 Calamaria suluensis | reverse complement strand
GCTGTACACCGCCCCGAGTCCGTAAGGAGAGGGGCGGTATAGAAATGCAATAATTAAATTAAATTAAATTAAATTATATCATTTATTTTATTTTATTTTTCTCCATTTCTTCATTCAGCGAAAAGTCCAAATAAAATTTCTAGTCTTTCAGAAAAGTTTTTGTTCTTTTTTATGTCTGATAAAACAGGTCAGCTTTGTCATCTCAGGAAATTCTTCCATGGTGGGAATATCATTGTTTTTTCCAATGTTGTGCATATACAATAATTTTGCTGCAGTTATCAGTTTGCCATGAATCTTTTCTAATTCATTTCTAATTCATTCAGGCCTGATAAAATGTTCCTTTGTATTTTAACATTTCTAAAATTGTTCTGAAATAGTTTTCTACAATTTTGATAATTTGTTTGGTCTCATACACCACTGGTAGATAATTTTATGAAGCTTTTTGCTTTAGTTATGCGACAATCTGAATTTCATACCAGTTTCCCACACTCTTACAATATATCTGTCTGTATATTACTTTCAAAATTTAATAGCTCATTTTCTTGTGCCATCTTTAACTTGTTCTTTGTTTCTAATTTTAATAGAAGTCTATCTGTTTTTGCTATTATGTGTTCACTGTTCATACATGATTAAATGTTAACTTCCATTTTGTGTTTTTAAATTCCAATTATTTTTACCCATATTAAACCTTTCTTTTAAATAAGCATATGAAATCCATTGAAAACTATGTCCTTGTGCAGTTAGTTGGTCTCTTGACTTCATTGAAAAATGAAAACTACCTAAAAGAAACTTAATATGTCTTTCTTTCTGCAGGTGAGACATGGGAAAAAGCACTAAGGCAGATTGGATTTGAAAGGTGAGCACCAGCTGGTTATGTCTATCAAAGGAGGAAATTGAATTTTGCAACTCATATTGATTTTTATTGCTGCACAATATATTTTGTTACTTAAATAATATTGACATATATTTAAATTTAAATATATATATATAAACATTTTAAAGCAAGAAGGAAATAAAATAAATAAGGAAAACAATGGAGAATCATTGTTACTTCTAAATGGTTCTACATAACTTATGATTCATTTATGATTCAACTTATGAAGAATACCTTTTTCAACAGGGGAGCCCATGGGAGCTCAAAATCGTCAAGATAGTATATCTCACTGCATGATTGAAGTACCATCCCTTGCCATCTGCAGTTGCTCACTGCTGAATGATTTTTTTAAAATATACTGAAAATAATGAGAATTACACAGAGGAAAATATTAGCAGAGTTATATCTTAAATATAATCAAAAACTTTAGGCTTTAATCTAAAAATAAGTATAGCCTTCTCAAAATATGGTTGGATGGTTGAATGATTTATTTTAGTCATTATGCTAAACCATGATGTAACATCATGGAAGCATGGTTGTTCTCATTCTAGAACAATATATTCCTCATCCTTGTTCTTCTTCTATACCAGCATGAACATAAAGTAGAACTTGAAATTATGCTTATTATGGTTTGTTGCACAGTCAACTAGATGTTTAGACTGGATTTGGCATTTTGTCCACCTATTGAGCCCTTCCCAAGGACCTGGGATAGACAGAAGTTGATATTTGATGGTGTTAAATGCATGGTCATAGGACATGAACTGTTCCGAATAAAGCATCATTAATTATTCACATTTTAGTCCATTTTCTGATGAAATAAAAAAACAAAAAATATATGTTATATCTGTAGAGTGAAATTTAGAATTGCTAGTGTATAATGTAAAGGACGCAATTTTGTAAGCGTGTTATATATTTGAAAATACCTTCAAAAGATCTACTGTATAATAGTACAATCCTTTTTTATTATCCTAGAGGAGTGGTTGTAATTTATCATAATATAATAGGTGACAAGTATGTTTAACTGAAGAATTCTATCCTGACTTAAGTGTGAAAGTTGGGTTGGGTGATTGGGCCAATCACTGACAAGGTTGTTGTAGAGAAAATAGGGAGAGCAAAATCTATTAAATATGTTCGCTGCCTTGAGTTATTTATAACAAAAATAATAATGGGGGGAGACTTAAAAAAAAAAAAGCCTTAGCCTAGAAATAATGTGAAGTTAGGGGCCCAATGCTGGATTTTTAGTGTGTGTGTATGTTGTGTGTGTGTGTTCATTTCCAGAATATTTTTTTACAAAATAAAATGGAGCATTTTATTTTATACAGCTACATAAGAAGCAAATCCCATTTTCTTTAATTAATTTTCTTTGCAACTAAATATGTAACATTTCAGCTTCAATTTATCTTTTTTTTTCATTTTGCGCTCCTTAAGACTATTTTGATTCTCCTTCGGCTACTTACATATGTTACCAAATGTCTTGATCATACGATGCTATCATATAAATAGCGATTATTTACACATTTAATTGCTTCATTTAGACAACTCAACTATTTTTCAATTACTATGAAAACAATTTTGTAAATATTGTAAAACTAGGGAGCGTTGCTAGGATTCAACTTTTAAGAGTCGGTCCAAATTCAAAATACAAGGGTGAGACTGTTATGGTCAAGTAAATCGCACGGCAGAACAGAAATAGCTGAATGCTAAATATGTTGAAACCAGAGCGTTTTTCTTCAATTTGTAAGCAAAAGTCAAACAGGGTAAAACAATGACATTCTCAAAAAGAGGTAGGTAAACATTGCCTATTATATGTGGAATTTGTTCACATATAGTAGTGGGATATGTGTGTATGTGATAATATGTTTTGAAAAGACAGAAAACTGGGCAAAAAAATACTATAGGAATTATTCTCCATTTAACCGGCCTGCATGATAATCCCCTGTTTAAAGAGAACTTGCAAATGAGAATTCATTCGCATCCAGGTTCCAATAATTCAGATCTTTTTGTAAATGTTTCACAAATGGGTTTAAAAGAAATAATGAAAGAGAGATCAAATTTGTTTATAAGCCTCTATATTTACTCTCAACATTGATTGTTCCTCTTTTACTTATTACTATATTTGCTATCCTCCATTGATTTAAGCATGTTCTTGCTTCTACAAATAGCATTATTCCCTGTGTAATTACACATTTAATTTAATATGTATGCTTAATACACATTTTTAAGAAAGAAGCCTTTGTAGCAAAGGCACCAAGAATTAATTGTTTCTAGTGTATGGGTTTGGATACCTGGAAATAGCTTGATAACATGGGTTCTTGGGCTAAGACACCCACATAAATTTTTAGGCGCAGTTTGTTCCATTTGTATGGCACTTCTAATATAATGATTCTTAAAATTATACTATCATACCATAGAAAATAGGCCATCCAAATCCCAGATTATGCTCTAAAACTCTCTTGCTTTTGAGTCAAATCCACTTATGCAGACTAAGCAATAAACTGCAAAATACAATTTCTAATCAGGTAGAGCAGGGGTTGGTTCCACTTACTTTTACTACTGGTTTGCAATGGGAGGGTTACTTCTGCACATGTGCAGATCACCCACAATGACATTGGGGTGGGTGGGCGGAGCCTCCCACAAGTTTTGCTACCGGTTCTATAGAACCAGACTGAACCAGGAACAACCCGCCACTGAGGTAGACCTAGTCCTTTTCATTTATTTGTATCTTGAAGTATTTTTATGTTGAACCATATTTTCTTCTGTTGCCATACAAACCATTAAGGTATTTAAATTTAGTAGCTGGAACAGTGGGGTTGTAAAGTGAACACACAGTTGGAGAGTGCTAGCTGCTGTGAGGCAGCCTATGCTGTGATTGGTTTTTTCTGGGCAAAAAGGGGGAAATTTCCTTTTCTCCTGCCTTTTTCTTCTGGGTGCCCTGTGCACTCTGTGATATACCTCATGATGCTTCTGTTTTCCTGACTATCTTATCTGCTATAAATATAGATGCAAAATATGTTTATTTATATAAAACTAAAAGTTCATGTCAGCATCTCTGACTTCATTTGGATACCTGTTCCCCGACACAAACCTAGGTAATTTTTTCTGCCATGTTTAAATGTTACATCACTTTGTCATAACTGTTAGAAACAAAAGCGTCATTCTTGACAAAAACATCCATTTTTATCACACTCTCCCCAACAACAGAAATTATATATTTTTTCCATCTTAATATGTCCATCTTAATTTACATTCATGGCTTAACAGAATTATTCCACTATAATATACAAGTCATGTTAATCATAGCAATAACCAAGTATTTAACTTTTTTATCAATCTGAAAAGCATTTTTTCTTTCCATCAATTCAGTTTTTTTCATTTTCATATCCTTTGTTAACATCTTCATAATTATTTGTTTTAAAACCAGCTAACATTCCCCAAATCCTTTAATTTTGCCATTTTCCTTTCAAAAGATTTCTCAAAATTATCACCAGGTCAACAGCAAATGTCTATAATTTATGTTTCTCTTTTCATCTTCATTCCAGCAACTGTTGTGTATTAACTATCACTTGTCAAAATCATTTAAATATGTAATTTTTAGTATTTATAAAATTAATATTTTTTAATATTTTAATTTTTATTTATCAGTGCTGGGATGCTGGTCATTATCATTGGTATTATCATAACCTGGCTATAGAGTTATTGGTAGCATTTTACAATTGGTAGGAACACTCAAATTTCTTTCAGTATTTATTATTAGTTATTGAGAGGGTATAGAATTTTATAAAAACACTTCTATAGCTGTTCTCAAATTAATCATCCACAAATCTTGCCTTCAGAAGTTGTGGGAGCTTCATCACTGGAAGCTTTCAAGAAGAGACTGGACTGCCATTTGTCAGAAATGATGTAGGGTATCCTGCTTGGGCAGGGAGTTGGACTAGAAGACCTACAAGGTCCCTTCTAAGTTTGTTAATCTGTTAAATCATTTTACTATTAATCTTAACATTAAAGTCTCTGGTTATTTGGATGCAATGAATATCTCATTGTTGTTAAATCTATATCAGTCTGTTCATTGAGAACATCTTATGGCCCCAGATTAATTTAGAGATCTGGAAAATACGTTTACAATTCTGTTTCTTTCCTTAGGCAAAATAATTATGTTAATACTATTAGGTTGTTTCAGGATTATTGGCATAATAAAAGGGAACGGGAATCAAATCTGTAAATAAATAATAAATAAGAGGAATGTCAAGTAACCTCAGTTTGGAACTGAACCAAAGTTCATTTTTAAGCAACTTATTTTTCTAGACATATGTGTTTCTTTCAAAACATTGTATATACGTTTCGTTTCTATAACAACATGTTATATGATACCTACATTTTGAAGTGAAATTTAAGTGAATTTCCTTGGGGAGATAACTGTTTCTGATGCTAACTCCGCCTTTACAATAATGTTGGATTTCCTGCAGTGAGAGAAATTCAATCTGTGATAATATACATTGAATGAGGAAAAGTTAAAATTTCTTCAATTCTATCTGCGTACTCCACACAGGGGTCTAGGAAGGGAGGATATAAACTACTGCTGTACTGTAGCCAAGAAAACTGTGTGGACATGTTCATGAATTTACAAGGAGTTCAACTTGAGTCAACGTAAACCTTTCTTATGAATTGCCATCTCAGTAAAAAATATTAAGAACATAATTCTTGAATTACAATGGGGTGTGTAAGAGCTGGTTCCCGACTGATATGCCCTCTTCCAAAGCAATCAATCCATTACAAAAGAGGCACACTTACTATTTATACTCTTTACATTAAAAGAGTATACAGTACAAGGAGAGCAAATCAGAAACTCATCCTTACCCTCTGAGGAGCAGAGGCCATGGCTAGAGGATTTTTTTTTTGCACAACTTTATGTTGTGTACCAATCATGCCATTTCCTTCTTCGGGGAAAGCTGTCCATAATCACTCATGCTTTGGTAACCTCATAAGTGGGTAGCTGCAATGCATTCTACATTAGACTGTCCTTGAAGAACATTCAGAAGTTGTAGAATGCCTTTTGTAGAGCCCTTCTGTGAGGCAGGGGAATCAGAAGCGATTGAACCCAGACTTCACTTCCAGTAGCGGGAGGTGACAGACGCGACTGGGACGAGCTCCTGCCCCGGCATCTGGTTATTGTCTTTCTGGTGGGCCCTATGGGGCACAGGCCGTCTTGGAGGGATGGCCTGCCATTGGGGCGGCTTGCCAGGAGCCCCCGGAACAACAGTAGTCATGGGGGGCTTTTTTCCAGCCTCGCCCGAGGCACCAGGAGGCGAGTGGCAAGTGGTCTAGCCTATTGCGCCATTTCCTGCCAATCGCTTGACGGGAGGATGACAGGCATGAAGAAGGGGGTGTGAAAGAGAGGTGAGATTGGCGACAGGTGAAAAATTCTAAAAAGCACACTTGAGCAGCAGGACTGGAAGGCGATAGGAGGGAGGGGGCATTTTACCTCCCCTCTGGAAAATGGCGGCGGTATTGGCGAGTTCCCCTGGATAGGGGAAGAAAGATTGAATTTAATGGTCTTGCATGCTGATGCGGACAGAGGCTGGACTCGGCTGCTGCATGGATTGTTAAAAAGAGGCTTGGCGGCTGGGCTGGCTCCCCCCTCCTGGAAACAGGTAATGGTGATCTTCCTGCTTCTTCATAAATATTCATAAATAAAGAAGATTGCATCACTTCCTGTCATGGCTTCCTGGTTTTAGAGAGCACGGCATGAAAACACAAATGGAATTGTCTTTGTGAGAGGCACCCTCCTGTGGACAGCCCTGGAACTTCATCAAAACTTATATTTTTTGTTGGCAAAGTGAATTTGTGAACTGATTTAATTGGATTTAAACCTTCTGGACTCTGTAACTTCCCTGGAATGTCCCCAGGCCTTTACCTACAACACGGAGAACTGGGAAGAAAGGACTTTCTTCTGTAAGACTGCTGTACTATACTAAAATGTCACGAGGTCAAAAGACAATGGGTGGAAAGGCGGCGGCAACATCAGGTCCCAGCACGGCATCGCCCAGTCCCAGTACACAATCTAAACTGTCTACATTTTTACAACAGGAAAAAGCTGGGTCAGGGGTGATGGACATGTAAAAAATTATGGATATGTTTGAAAAGTTGCAGATGGGACAGTTTCATATGAAACAAGGTCAGACAAACATTATTGTAGACATGAAACAAGGGCAAGAGACCTTGAGAAAAGAGATGGCTGGCATAAAAGAAGACATAAGAAAGGACCTGGCAGGACTTAAGACTGAACTTAAAAATGTGCAGCAGCTCGTGCAGGAAAACAAACAAAAGCTTGGGGGGGGTGGAGGGAAGGACGGAGGGGTTGGAAAGGGAGGTGAGGGGTATCCAGAAGGAAAAACAGGATTTAGAAAACCCACTAGTGAGTATTGAGTTAGAGAGGACATCTTTCTTTCTGAGATTTCAAAATATAGAAGAGGAAACTGGTAAACATCTTAAAATATTGATGAGTACTATTCTAGCAGAATTTACGGGGAAAGATAAAGAACATATTTACTGGGACATAGATCAGACCTATAGGGTTAGTTCAAATTATGCTAAAACACATAACGTCCCGAGAGAAATACATGTAATTTTTTTAAAGAGAGAAACAAGGGATGAGGTTCTAAGGGCTCAAAGGGGGTGGTGGTGCTGAAATACAGAGACAAAGAGATAAATATTCTTAAACAAATCCCCAAAAAGATACGCGACAAAAGACAAAAATATTTTTTTCTATCTAATAAATTGTATCTTAAAGGAATCATGTTTAGATGGTTAATGCCAGAAGGTTTATTGATCTTCTGAGGAGGGAATAAAACAAGAATTAACACAACCGCGGAGGCAGAAGCCTTTGCGAAGGAGCATCAATCCCTACTAGAGGAGGAGATTACAGGGGCTGTAGGAGGAATTGATGACATAAGTGGAAGTGGGAGGAAAGCTGGGCCCGCGATGGGAGAGGGGGCGGCTGTCACTTAGGCGGCTAAGATCTCAAGATAAAAAATAAATAAGTGTACCCGGCAACCACTTGACAAGACATGCAAAGAGTAATAAGAATAGCTGCAACTGTATAGATGTAATGAATGACTTAAATATGTTTAATTTTTGTTATGAAAGAAAATATCCGTCTGAATTGAAAACAAACAAATTACTATGAATTGATATCTTGAAATCATACTGCTGTATTAAGAAATTTATGTTATTTCATTTACCCTACCCTAAACTGTAAAAATAGAAAAGCCAATAAAACTTTTGAATTAAAAAAAAAGAAGAAGCGATTGAACCCAACAGCTGAAACAATTCATTGCTAACTGGCTTATTCTCAGTGGCCATTTTCATTTTGTATTCCAAAGTTTTTCCTTTATTCCATTTGGTTATTTTGTTATGTTTTTCCTTTATGCAATTTCATTATTGTAATTGATGTGTTCTTTTGTATAAAAACATCAATTTTTATACAATAAAAATAAAATAAAAAGAGAAGCCATAGCTCAGTGGCTAAGATAATGGGCTTGTCAATCAAAAGTTCAACAGTTCAGTGGTTCGAATCCCTAGTGCCTCATAATGGGGTGAGCTCCCGTTAGTTGTCCCAGCTTCTGCCAACCTAGCAATTCGAAAGCATGTAAAAATGCAAGTAGAAAAATAGAGACCACCTTTGGTGGGAAGGTAGCAGTGTTCCGTGTGCCTTTGTCATTCAGTCAAACCTTTACCTTTTATTATATTAGCTACCTAGCGCCACCTGATATAAATCATTGTCATCATCATCAAGTTTCTTCTCTAAAAGTAAATTATTTGCTGTTGTTGATATTGATATTGTTATTTAATTTTTTAAATACTTCAACCTTCCTTTTAGTAATCAGTTCTCTGAAAGACACATTCTTGAGATTAACAACATCACTTTTATCACCTATTTAATGAGTTCCTAATATACCTTTTCAAGGCTAGACTATATAGGTTAATACTTCAGAATTCAGATATCCTATGCTTTTTTGTACTAAACTCCATGAATGTACATTCTGAAACATCTGTGGTATCAATTAGTTGTGCATCTAATGTTACATTTATACATAATATAACAATTTTTATAGATTAAAAGTAATTATCTCACCAGGAGTTCTTTGTTTCCTGAAAGCGTATTATATCCATCTAAAGTAAACTACTTATGGCAGGAGCATAATATAATACTGGGCTTAACATAAGCAAAAGGAGATCACCAGAAGCATATGGTACCATATGCTGAATGAAGTATAAGTAATAAATGAATCTCTTTCTAATTTAAGGACTTCATCAACTCTCCACTTTTAAGTGCTGAGTCCATAGCCTATGGACATTTGAATTCAACTTTCCTTTGTAGAAAAGTGATTTTGTAGTATGATGGAAAGTTTATGCCTAAACGGATCAGGAGATTTTAATATTAAAGATGCTGTACAATCATAGGATAATTAAAAAAGACATGTGAAGCAACTATGGATACAGAATGTATTCAGGAACCAGAAAAGATTTCTGCATGGGAAAATGAATACAGCAAGTGGGATTATAGGAATATAAACAGGAAGTTCATCAAAGCTTGTATAAAACACTTTTCAAGGCAAAAATGAAGTCAGTTTTGGCTAAGCAGAATATGGTGCTCAGCTTATTTTCTTTTTCTGTAGTTTTGTAAAATTAGTATATTTTTGTACAAAGAATGAATGAAGCACTTCAATATCATTAGAAGCAAGTACAGAATGTTGATGCACCTAATATGCCTGTAAACCTAATGACTCCAAAAACAGTTTTCTGTCCTGGTTCCATAACAATTATATGTGTGAGAACAATCTGTCATCTCAGCTGCAATTCATATTAAGAAGTTATGATTGAAAAAAATAGTCTCTCATCAAAGTTCAGTGAAATATTACTATCCACAAGTTGATTGTTTCTTAATTGGACATTGCTTATCTTTTCTTTTCTACATCATCATGCATCTGAATTCATAATACTGGAGGCTTGCCATTTCAGGGGTTGACAGGCTTCACATATTAGTGTTTGCTAAGGACAGCAGTTGCAATATTTATGTATTTATTTATTTATTTATTTATTTATTTATTTATTTATCAATTACATGTTAGATAACATATATAAGTGTACATGAATTGAATACATAAAATAATACAATTAAAGAGAACATTAGGACAGGTACGCTAGATATGCTGGTGCTCTTATGTATAACTAGCAGGTGTACTACTGTACTGTACTGTACTCCTTCCCTTCCTCCCTCTCTTCCTTCCTTTCTTTTTCTC
>JANHFP010002631.1:101960-112095 GCA_032468135.1 Calamaria suluensis | reverse complement strand
CACAAGCTAGAAATTATCAGTGTTGGCTACCTTGTGCCTCACTACATTAATCTTTATGGGAAAACTTTGTTTAGTACTCATCATTTTTAATACTGGAACCAATTATCAGTGAATACCAAGGTACCACTGAACACAGGATATGAAGGGCAACGTTTGAAGAAGTGTAGGGTAAAACAAAGCTGATTTGCCAGGATATAAATGTTTGTTTATATTAACAGATTAACAGAGTTGGAAGGGACCTATGATATGTCATCTAGTCCAATCCTCCACCCAAGCAGATCCTACACCATTTCTGACAGTCTCTTCTTGAAAGCTTCCAGTGATGAAACTCCCACAACTTCTGATTTCAAATTTCATATTTGAAATTTGATTTTGAAAATTGTTATAAACCACTCAAAACTGTGAGTTTGGGATGGTACACAAATTATATCAATAAATACAGAAATAAAGAAAAAAATAACATTATTAATGTAAACTAGCTGAGCTATATTACATTTTTAAAACATACCTCATGCCATTAATTTATTGGCATACTGTGCATAAAATTCTTTATCCTGAACAGGAATGTTGTTTATTTCACCTAAAATGAATTGTTAAATTTTTAATTATAGTCTTTAAAAGTGGAAGCAATGGAGCTCATGACGAGTACAGAAAACCTCAGTTCCAAGATCTCTAGATGGAATTATGAAAAGCAACTATTTGCATTGTGAAGAGAGTTATTGTCAATGATTTGGTCCCTCAGTGACCTCTTCTTTAATATCCATAATGAGTAGCTAGGATTGCTAAAATAAAGAAGTTATATGCTGTGAGATCTAGGATGGTATAGCAATTATTTATACAACTTGAGGTCTCAGTCATATTTATTTATTTTATTTATTTATTTATTTTGTTTAATTTCTATACTGCCCCATCTCCGCAGATTCGGGGCGGTTCACAGCAAACAAACACAATTCTAAAATTTAAGATTTAAAATTTAAAATTTAAAAATCAAATTTAACCCTCCCCCCTGGTCATCCCAGGCTGGCCTGCCGGAAGAGCCAGGTCTTTAGCTCCCGATGGAATGACCTTAGGTCGGGGAGCATCCGCAGCATTGGGAGCATTTCATTCCAGGCAGTTGGTGCCCCCCAGAAGGCCCTGTTCCTTGTGGTCACCAAACGTCACATGGAGACCATTGGGACCCTCATCAGCCCCTCCCTGTGAGAGCGCACCGGTCGGTGAGAGACCACTGGCAGAACGCGGTCTTGTAGGTACCCTGGTCCGATGCCATGGGTTGCCTTAAAGGTCATAACCAGAACCTTAAAGCGAACCCAGAAGACCACTGGCAGCCAATGCAGCTCGCGCAGGAGAGAGGTCACACGGGTGAACCATGATGCCCCCGTAACCACCCGCGCGGCCGCATACTGCACTCTGTATTGGTACGCATTCTGTATTGGTACTACCTTTGCTTTCTTTTACCACATCATTCTACTTCTATTTACAGGTCTTTGTATTTGGTATTTTGTTAATCTTCATTCTCTTCTATCCTGCTTTCTCCAGGTACCACCACATCCACTATCCATATTTTTTTGGCCTTTCTTAACAATAATTGTTAAGTCTGGTGTGTTATGCAGCAAATGCCTGCTTGTTTGAAAACTAAAATCCTAAAATACTTTAGCCTCTTCATTTTCTAGTACTTTCTCTGCAAGTCCTTGCTTGCAGGCAGATCTCCAATGCAACATTGTTGCTACTTTATCATACGATTGTTTGTAGTCAGTCCCTGCAATCATTTTGAAGTAGCTAAACAGATAGTCCACTATTTTTTCAGCTTCTTTGCGGAGGCGGCACTTGCTATCTGTCTTCTCAATTCTGACTTTGCATGCATTTGTACTTAAGGCTTGTTGTTATTGTTGTTGTTGTTAAATATAGACCTAATGTATATCCATATTCTGGTAAGTGACATTTAAGATAGTCTAACTTAAATTATTAAATTGGTGTCATATTTAATTAAAATCAGATTATCTCTGTTGGCTTTAAAATAATTATATTTTAAGAGATTTTAGAAAGGGAGGTTTGACGAATCCAGTATTGATATGGGCTCCACTGTGGCTATGAATTTGATGTTGTTCCATCCTCAACTGCTGCTCCAGTTCATGAGTTGACCACTTTTCTATAGTCTGCTTCTGAGGGGCACCTGTCCAGAGCCCAGATGGAAATTCTCTCATCTTCTCTTTATCTGGGAATTCTCTATTGGATCAGGCTTATCATTGGTCCATCAGTCTTCATCACAGTGCCATCTCCACTCCTTCAGCTAAGATGTTGTCTGCTATTCCTTCACCCAGAAGTTTAGTCTTCAGCCGTATTTATGGTCTTTTATAAAAAACAACAACAATGGAATCCAAGATACAACCGCAAAATGCAAAATATTTTTTCTTTAGTTGTTGTCAAACTAGTTCGAATAATTATATAAGAACCAATTTTCTTTTTCTCCTTCTATTTCATATAGTGTCAAAGGGGCAGATGCTGGCAATGGGATCCGGATTTTTGTTCCTGATATTCTCATGTTTATTGCTAGCCTGGTTACATGGCTTGTGTGCAGAAACATTGTTCAAAAGCCAGAACAAGAAAATTTGGGAGAATACAATGCACAGTTTGAAAATGAAGACATGGTATGTGTGTATAATTACTCTTTAATTTTTATTTTAAATTTAATTTTATTGATTTTATTTTTATGTGCCTTATTCTGTGGATGGAATTTGCAATTTTCTTTTCCAGCTATCTTAGTAATTTTATACTAATTGAAGCATTACAACTCCCAATTATGTAATTTCCTACAAATATGGGAATAGGTTTTGCTGCAGATAGCTTTCATTTTTTACTATCTCTTTAGCATTTCTTAAAGGAAATTCCTTTAAAAATAGAGCATCTTATCCTATTTAGAAATGTAAACCATAGGAGTCTGTTACACAGGAGTCACAGTTATGTAAAAAAGAAATCACAGTGCAGTCAACCTATATTGTGCAGATGGAATGATTATATATTTTATGTAAGTCACATTACGACATTTGATGCAAGTATGCAAACCATGTCAAATGGACCAGTTTGTGCAGCGATTAAAGCACCAGGTTAGAAAGCAGGAAATTGAGTTCCAGTCCTGCCATGGATACAAAGCCAGAAGGGTGACCTGGGGCCACTCCAGTGATGGGTTGCTCCTGGTTTGGACCGGTTC
This sequence comes from Calamaria suluensis, assembly GCA_032468135.1. Classification (NCBI taxonomy): domain Eukaryota; kingdom Metazoa; phylum Chordata; class Lepidosauria; order Squamata; family Calamariidae; genus Calamaria; species Calamaria suluensis. Next base: position 108,890 of record JANHFP010002631.1, on the reverse strand, counting down.
AGGCGATCCAGTCGTGCTGATTGGATGATGTCACCGAACTGGTTCTTACCATTTTGTGCTGGGCCCTCTGGCGCGCCCCTGCACACCTCATTGCCACGCCTCGCATCTCCAAAAATGTTGTGAGTATGCGCAGTAGAGCACAGACCAGCTTGCGTTGTGCACATGCACACTGAATGTGCTCTACTGCACATGCATGTTTGCCATGTGCGCTCCAATGTGCATGCACAGAGAGCACTCTCAGTGTGCACACATGCAAAGCATGCGGTCTGTGCTCTACTGTGCATACGTGGAGCAGGTAAAGCATGCTGGTCCCGGGTGCATGTGTGCTTTGCATACGCGAGAAGAGAACCAGTAGTAAAGGTAAGTGGAACCCACCCGTGGGCCACTTGCTCTTGTTCTCTCAGCTCCAAGAAGGAAGCCGTGGCCCAATTCTCTATTAACTCTGCCTTTTATAAGCCATTTATAAAGCATGCAAATAGTGACCAATATGACTGTTGGACACTGTGCTGGTCATCAATTTACACTAGTTACAAAGCATCCAAATGGAGATTATATGACTTCAGGACACTGTGTCAGTGATAAATGTCAGGGCTGCTCACAAAGCTGGGGGTTTTCTTTACACCATCATAACTTTAGCATGAGAGCCTGTCGGTAAGCAAGGACTACTTCTTTTTGCAGAATCTCCAAGTTTTCACAATTACCAAACAATCTGCTAACTTGAAATTTGGTCTCATCCAAACTTTGTAATAGGTCAGTTACAAAAGGTTTGTTGAGACAGATGTTGCTGAGACATATTCTGTGAAATGCAGATCCCTTATACTTGAAACCTTGATTTTAGAACCTGGTAAAGGTGGACTGGTAAGGGGACGTGATGACTCAGTGGGTAAGGCAGCTGAGTTTGTCGATCAGAAGGTCGGCAGTTCAGTGGTTCAAATCCTAGTGCCGTGTAAAGGGGTGAGCTCCCATTACTTGTCCCAGCTTCTGCCAATCTAGCAGTTTCGAAAGCACGTAAAAAGTACAAGTAGAAAAAATAGGGACCACCTTTGGTGGAAAGGTAACAGCGTTCTGTGCACCTTTGGCGTTTAGTCATGCGGGCCACATGATCACGGAGATGTCTTCAGACAGCGTTGGCTCTTTGGCTTTGAAAGGGAGATGAGCACTGCCCCCTAGAGTCAGAAATACTAAAACATATGTGCGAGGGAAAGCTTTACCTTTTTAAAGGTAGACTATAAAATTATGCAAATTAGTTTATCCATTGTCTTCAAAGATATTCATACTATAGTCATTTATGTATTTACATAGAAATACAGAATTCAGTAGAATTGTTTCTATGAAAAAATACATGCAGAAACTATAAAAACATTAACATTTCCTATATCTACATTATTTTACTCACATGGATTTCAGAAGTATTATAAATACCAATCCAATAATCTGACACATGTTCAGTTTAAAATGGCCTATTTATATTGTCAGAAAGATATTAATGTTTCTTCAATTAAAAAAGTAAATATGTAAATTATTTTCCTGGTGGGTTTATTTGCTTATTCCGTCAAGGGTTATTTCATGCCTCAGATTCCGAGATCCCCCAACAAGGGGACAATGGGGGAGAAGCAAATTTCATGAGCAAAGCAAGGCCAGAGAAAATATCTCTAACGCCTTTTGCAATGTAATCATACTACACTTTAAAGTACTTTACCACCCCAGTCCCTTTTCCCTTCGGGATGCAATTTGCCTAAGAGATGAAGTTAGACAGCAGTAATGAAACTGCATATGTACAAGGAATAAAGCCTTCCTACTTTTCATCCATTTGCTTCTGCTGTCTGTTACAGAGCAAATGATGAACATGTGTAGACATTGAGCACAAAGCTATTCAATTATCTGACTAGTAAAGGTATCTTCGTAGTAAAGCCCTATACAATATTGTAGGAAAGGCGCTCTTAGATCAAATGTTTATTTCCATAATGGAATTTCCCTATTTCTAAAAAGCTTGTTAAATAATCACAAAGGAGTGTTTTGTTTCAGTTTGTCCTTCAGAAGCTGTTCCACTAGGTAAGGATGTGGAACTGATAAATATTGCATTTTGGTTTGGCATTAATGTATGTCCTGCATCCTATGGTTGGCCGTAATTGATTTTGGGTTCTGAAATGAACATGCATTAAAGGCTGCTAATGCAGTACTATTTGGGAGACTCTTCCTTCATTTGTGATTTACAACACTGCTGCTAAATTTGGGGAGGCAGGTGAGAATCTGCAAACAGAGCTAGAGGTAGTAGGTGTCTTTAAGCTGTTTTATATGCATCATATTCATTTTCTTTCTGTATTATTTCAGAACACAATGTGAGGGGAAGTGAAACACTCCAGCAATTGTGTCAGGCTCCTCTGGGAGATATTTACAGAGACAAAGATCCTTTTTCAGGAAGAAGTTGATAATCACTTCTTTGTATCCATGCACCCTAAGGGCAATGTCCATCTAATTCTGAAAAAAAAAAATCAATTAACAATTATCAATGTTAGAAAAGAACTGTTGAACAATGAATGACATTTTCATTATTTCTCTATTGCTGACTCGACATGGACTTTCAACAGTTTATAAGTATACACACAACATATCTAAAAGCAGTGCAGATCTAACCTATCCTGGTGAACCAATGAGCAAAATAATGTTAAAACCTCGAAAAACAAAATGGGCCATTCTGCTAAAGAGTTTCATTATGGCTGCCTTCCTAAATGCCATCCATATTTATGGGGGTAGGTTATTCCATTTTGGCCCTAGACCAACATAAATTTCATTTATGAAAAAAAATCCATCAATATATTAAAATTTCAGTGAAACAACCTGATAGTTTGGATGTGTACAACACTGTTCACAGACTTTGTGCATTCTTGTTAGGTAGATAGTAAGTAAACCCACAATATCTAAAGGAAGTTATTATAAATAAAGGCTTTAAGAGATTCAGTTCATATTCTTCCTGGAAAGAAATTCATTTATATTTTTTAAAGCAGACAGTTTGTCTTGCACCCTCCTAAAGATATTGTGATATTAATATAACATATGATACTCTAATTATTATGCATGTGTTATTAATAAAGAACAATTTTTAAAGCATTTAACCAATAAAAGCAAAAACAGTTAATAATCACAGTATGCTACAGAATACTCTAACAGCAAGACTGTTATAGGTTCCAGCCATTATTTTGGAATATGTTCATATATGAACAATTTGTAATATTTTACAAATTACAAGAATGGATTTGATTCTGACTAGGGAGCCCCTGTTGGTGTATGCGTCAATAAGATCTAAAGTACAATTTTATTTTAGCACAATGGCGCATTTGTGTGTGTGTATGTCTCACAGAGGAAACATTTAAAAGCTGGATGTTAATAAATCATACTAAAATGTAACTAATGGACATTCTGGCTCAAAATATAGTAGTAGCAGTCACAGCTGCTGTGGTAGCTATGATCTTCCGGCCTGGACTTTATCTGAATTTGACAGTTTTTTTAAAAAAACTTAATGGGGTAAGTGATGGGCTTTATGACTTAACCTAAACGAGCCTACTAAAAACAAAAAACAAAACCCACCAATGCATTAAAATGGCAGTCTTAAAGCCTGAAATCCATTTGGATTTCTGGGTAGATGTGGATCAAATTAGATATTTATCACATGCCCTGGTTCTGCATTGTTATTACTCAGCAAATATTATATTCTTTGAAATGTGTGTATCTGATTGAATAAACTTCCATAAAGTTGTTTACATTTATAATAAGCTTTTTATCAGTAAAAACAAAAGAAAATCTTTTCCATGACCCAAATTGCTCAGTGAGATTTCTTTTCAAATAGTCACTTCTTAAAGGGTGCCTAATGTCAGCATCTTTAAAATTTTCCTGACTTGTTTGTTATGTGTTACATAACATGAACATTGAGAAATGGGGGGAGGGGAAATCTAGCCAGGTAACCACCGAAAATACAATTTTTCAAATAAGTTGCTCAATACACATTTTGTATCATAGCGTGCAGTGAAAAAGAATTCAAACTGATGATAAATTGTCAAAAGCTGAATGCCTGAATAGAATATAAAATATTCTTTATTGGCCAAGTGTGATTGGACACACAAGGAATTTGTCTCTGGCATATAAGCTCTACAAACTACATAGTTATAAATCATAAAATGTAAATGATAAGTTGCTGTCAAATTATTTACTAAGATTGTATTGCTATTTTTCTTCTCATCCTTCCTAGTACCTATCTCTTCCCACTTTTGACTACAACCAAGTTGCTTGTATCTTTACTATTTATATTGTTTTATTTGTTTCCTAGTATGATTTGATAGCTTATTAGTAACCTATGACTTTCACTAAATGTTGTATCTTCTGATTCTTGATGAATGTATTTTATTTTTCTTTATGTACACTGAGAGCATATGCACCAAAGACAAATTCCTTGTGTGTCCAATCATAAAGATGAATGATGAAAACATATTGTATACAGGTAGTGCTCAATTTGTGACCACAAGCATCATGTAATCAAAGGGGTGTTTGGAATGATCATAAGTGTTTTTTTTAAAAAAGGTTAAAACTCACTTTTATTCAGGGGCTGTTGTAACTTTCAACATTCACTAAACAAACTGTTGCAAGTTGAGGACTGCCTATATAAGACAGGTTGTATACCAAACAATATAATTTTTCCTATTGGAACCGCATGGAGAAAGTCCTGGAGTTCAATAAGTCCAAAGACCTTTCCTTCTGAATATATATTAGAATAGTGTGTCTATAGTAGTTAGACAATTTCCCCATTAAATAAATTGAGTGTAAAAGTGTTCTCTACTCCTGCCAATTTGAGAATGTTAATGGAGCACTGATCACTAAGGAATTCAGGGTTACAAATGGTTTTCTGAGGGTTCAACTCAAAGTAATGCTAAAAAAAACATTAGTGGCATTTTAAGAATATACATATGCAATAATACATTATAAAAAGGAAGACTTGGGTCTAACTGGTGCTAATTAAACTCTGTATCCACGTGCAACTCGGTATGTATTGTGACCTAGGCTTCCTGAGTCATGTATTGAGACCTAGGTATGTATTGAGACCTAGGCTTCCTGAGTCATTAAAACAATTAGTTCCAAAAACGTCTTTTATTGTAACAGTTAAGAATTATGTTCATTCCCATCTGAATCCCAATTTGTTGCAAAAAAACAAAAGTCCTTCAGAAAAATCCTTCGGGATAATCACCAACCCTTATCTCCCTTGGGGACTTATTTGTCAAAGCCCCACAGAGTCTAGAATCATACACAGATACTGACTGGAAACAGAGTTAACAATGTTGCTTTTACTGCAAAGGGCCCAAGTGCCTTTGCTTCTCTTTTAAGCCTTATGGGAGGGACCAATAATCTCCTGGACTTACTCCTGAGTCGTCCCTTTTGTTTTAGCTGTTCTTGTCTTCTGGCAGCTCTGCTCATGCATGCAGTAGGAACAGGCTCCTCCTGTTACTCTATCTCTCTGATGTCTGACTCTGGAGGTTCCGGAGTCCGCACATAACTCCCAGATGGCCCTGGACCTATCTCTGCGTCTGACACAAAGCCCTTGTCCGAGTCTTCCCCAGACTCTAGGACTGGCCCATATTCCTGCCCAGCCTCCTCACTGTCCGACTCTGCTGCCAGTTCAGCAGGCTGCTGGTGGGCCACAGCAATATGAGTTTATAGGGTTTTTTCCTCATCTTTAAATATGTTATTGTTTCTTTTTCCCAAAAATAGATTCACAAGCTAATAGAATAAGCACCCAATTTAGAAACTGCACAGCAAACAAGGCATGAAAGAGTTTGCCAGCCAGTATTTTCCATTCTTTTGCACTTCTGTACCGCAGTGCTGGGTAGACCAATTAATGTGACTGTGAAGTCTCTTTTTTGTATTTTCTTTGAAAAAAAATAGCATTTTCAGCTAACTTGTTTAGAATTAGTAAACTGCCTCTGGGTTTTTCCTAGCCAAACCACTATTTATTTTCATGAAGTCAAATGGCTTCAATTATATCAACTGAAGCACCGTTTGTTACAAAGAGTTGAAATGCTGGATTTGAGCATGAACGTCAGGAAATAGGTAAAGTTTGCTCCCCTCACATCTTCTTTCACTTCTGAATTTCACATGCAGCCAAACAAATCTTAAGTATGAAGGATCTCCTTGAGGAAAAATGTCAACAGCTGAAACCTTCGGGGAAAATACTGTACATCTGTTTGTAAGGGCATGGGCTGCACCATTGCAGTCATAAGAGGATAATTAAGCTGTAGGCAGACAGAAAGAAGCCAGGATTAGCACCAGGAGTTGGAGCTTAAACTGTAAGTCAGGGATCAAACTGAGAGTCAAAAGAAACCCCACAAAGTCTGCAGTTGTCCAGAAGAAAGCTTAACCTGAAAGCCAATGGTCTTCACGGCTTGGTAAAGAACAGAATAAGAGGATTGGAAGGGATCTTGGAGGGCTTCTAGTCCAACCCACTGCTCAAGCAGATGACCTTATACCATTTTGGGCAAATGCTGTCCAATCTCTTCTTAAAAACCTCCAGTGACAGAGTGCCTGCAACTACTGAAGGTAAGATGTTCCACTGATTGATTCTTACTGTTTCTCCATATTTCTATATCTCACCTTGATTAGTTTCCATCCATTGCTTCTTGTCCTTCCTTCAAGTACTTCAGAGAATAGGTTGATGCTCTTTTCTTTGTGATATCCCCTCAAATATTGGAAGACTGCTATCACGTCACCCCTCATCTTTTCATTAGACTAGACATACCCAATCCTTCCAACCATTCTTCATATGCTTTAGCCCCCAGTTCCCTAATCTTCTTTGGTGCTCTTCTCGGCACACATTCTATTTATTTATTTATTTATTTATTTATTTATTTATTTATTTATTTATTTATTTATTTATTTATTTATTTATTT
>JANHFP010002629.1:14039-26641 GCA_032468135.1 Calamaria suluensis | reverse complement strand
AATGTGATCCTCCATCGCAAGCCGTCCATCCAGGAGGACCCCCAAGTTGCGAGCCCTCTCTACCGGGGACAAATTCTTGTCCCCGATAGCCAGAGTTGGAATGATCTGGCTGTATCGAGGCGCCGAGAACCAAAGCCACTCAGTCTTGGAGGGATTGAGCTTCAGTCTGTTTCTGCCAATTCAGACCCGCACCGACTCCAGGCACTGAGACATCACTTCCACAGCATCATTGGGGTGGTTTGGCCAATGTTTGCCTTTAGGAGTTGCATTAGCAGAGCCATGGTCACATGGTTGAGGCCCCATTGCCCGCAGAGAGCCCAGGAGGCAAATCCTCTGCACGGGAGCCATAATCCTTGCCTACCTTTTGGCCTCTCTATAGGCTTGGCTGGCAGATGCCGAGAGCAGGATGCTGAGCAACCGCCCAGACACAGTTACCCGCTATAACCGCCATGTGGATCCTGCCAGTGCACCGAACAACAACAACTGCTCATATGAAAAAGACAGGTGAGAGCAAGCAGTTAAAGAAGAGCAACCAGACAACCTCTTTGAAGTTCCTAAGATGGGGCTGAGACACTCGCACTGCAGTTCCAGCTGCCGTGGTTTTTCAGGAGTAATCCCAGAGACTGTGGTCCTGATCTGCAGGATTCCTTGGTCTTTCCTTTGGATCCATCCAGTTGCTCCTCCTCTTGAGTAATCCTATGTTTTCAATGAAGTTAAACTGGAGTTGAAGGGAAAAGTTACATCCTGTCCAGGTTTGATGTCACTTTTTCTATCTATAAGAAGCTGGAGACAGATTTCTTTCCCCCGACAAAACTTTTATCTATGAAAACAAACAGTCCTCATTTAGCAACCACAATTGGAACAGCAACATGGCTTTTATGCAAAGTGATCAACAAAGTGAGAATCATATGACCATAACTTTATGCTTTTACTTCATGTTTCCTATGCTTTGCACAACCAGAAAGATACACCCTCAAAAAATTAGGAAGAGGAGAATTGATATTTGCATTTACATTTATTGGAGAGGAGGGGATTAAGTAAACAGGTACAAAGTGGGGAATAAACATGCAAAGGAGTATGTTTTGTATGCTATTTGCCAAGTACACACACCATATAGGAGGCAAATAAAAAGCCTCTAGTGTGAAACTGCTTAGGATTCTATCAGTTTCAGGCAGCAGTTACCAGTTATCTTGGGTTCTAATCCACTCACTCACCCACCCCTTATAATTAAGTCAGGGAGCTCACCTTGTTAACTTTTAGGGATGCGGTGTGTGGGAGAAAAAGAGAGTTCAGAAAAAGATTGCTTGTTTAAACAATCTTTCTACTCTCTGATGGGGAAGAAAAAAAGGTCAGGTACAGGACTGTGTTAACAGTGTAATGATAGGCACCTGACTGGGAGAGAGAGACACTGCAGATATTGTAAACGTGTGCATGAACATTGCAAGAGCAAACACAAGACAGTTTCATAAAGTCTCTGATGAACCTGCACATAAAACAACCCCAAGCATGTCCATTATCAGGAGACAGCATAAGCTATTGCCTCCTGTTCTGAACTGAAGTTGGCTTGTCCTTTTAATGTTCTGTTTTATCTTCATTATGATGGCATCAGATTAACTTTTGCCTACATCCCCACCCCCCGACTTGTAATGCAACAAAAATTCCCAATACTTACTTTTTTCCTTCTAGCCCTGACACTACTCATTCTAACGAGAGCCAGGACATGCTCAACCAACCCATTTATACAGAGTTTGATGATGACTTTGAAGAGGAATTGGCATCACCCATCGGAATCTGTGTGGCCATATATCAGTTTGAAGGTAGCATCTTGGCAAGCTTCTCCAGTTGCTGTGTTTGTGTGGAATAGCTGAGACTAGAGTAAGGTGACCAGACGTCCTGCTTTTTGCAGGAGAGACCCGCTGTTTAGCAAAATGTCCCATTTCTTGTGGCGTTTTTAAAAAGTCCTGCCTTTTTTTTCCTGCTGAGTGCAGCTGCGGCCACACCCACCCGCTCTCCTCCCCACCGACTCTCAGCTTCCCGCGGCCAGTACAAAGACGAAAGAGATGCTGCACGCACCCCTGGCATGGAGTCAGTAAGGGAGGGATTCCCCTGGCTGCCCTCTCTCTCCACCCAGTGAGAGCTGGTACAGATGTCGGGAGCCGTGTGGGGCACCCACGGCTTTAGCCCCTGCCCTGGAGCTTCAGGGTTGTTCCTGGAGCCGTGCGGGGCACCCGCGGCTTCAGCCCCCACCCGGAGCTTTGGGGTTGTTCCCGGAGCCGTACAGGGCACCCGCGGCTTCAGCCCCTGCCCCAAAGCCCTGAACCGTCTTGTTTGGCTGTTGCAGGGTGGCAACAGAGGGAGAGAAAGAAAAAAAAAAGAGAAAGGAAGCAAGGAAGGAAGAGACAAAGAAGGAAGGAAGGAAGGAAGGAAGGAAGGAAGGAAGGAAGGAAGGAAGGAAAGAAAGAAAGAGGAGGGAAGAGACAATAAAGAAAAAAAGAAAAGAGAAAAAAGAGAGAGGAAGGGAGAGCAGATAGAAACAGAAACAGAAAGAAGGAAAGGGAAACATGCCTACACAATCATGTGACCATCTAGCCACGCCCACAAAATAAGCTACACCCACTTGATGAGTCGTTCTCCCCCATTTCTCCCTCCCCCTCAATGGTGTCCCACTTTGCCAATGTGAAAATCTGGTCACCTTAGACTAGGAGGCAAACATGCACCCTTTCTATTCAGCTAGCTTAGAGGACTGCCTTGTGAAATCCACCCAGTAGAACAGGATGTATGCAGTTGTGTTTGTCTTGGGATTATCATGTCTGCGATTGTGTTTGTCTTGGGGTTTAGACAGTTTACGCTTTTTCTGCCTCTCCTAGCATTATTTCCTAATCCTGCATTCCTCTCTTCTCCATCCCCCCACATGATAAAATAATTAAAATAATTCGGCATTGATTTAATTAATTAGATTTAAATACTGCCTGACTGAAAAGAAATGCTTTTTAAAAAGATATTTGGGATTTTAAATCCCAATCTTTCACTCAAGACGTGAGGTAACCATTCTGGCTGACATTCTTAGCCATGTACATATCACACTTTTATGGGAGTTTAATGGTAACAGGTTTCTGTTCAGAAGAGCAATCACAACTGAGTTGTCCAAGCTTCAGCATGAAATAGCCCAAAGCTATTCACTAGGATGTGGTGGCTCAGCGGGTAAGACAGCTGAGCTTGTCTATCGGAAGGTCGGCAGTTCAGCGGTTCGAATACCTAGTGCCGTGTAATGGGGTGAGCTCCCATTACTTGTCCCACCTTCTGCCAACCTAGCAGTTTCGAAAGCACATAAAAATGCAAGTAGAAAAAAAAGGCACCACCTTTAGTGGGAAGGTAACAGTGTTCCTTGCGCCTTTGGCATTTAGTCATGCCAGCCACATGACTACGGAGATGTCTTCGGACAGTGCTGGCTCTTCAGCTTTGAAACGGAGCTGAGCACTGCCCCCTAGTACATATGTGCGAGGGAAACCTTTACCTTTTTATTCACGAGACTGGCCCAGACTATTTTTAATTGCACTGTTTTTACCACAAAGGATTGGGAACCTGCTTTTCAGAATACCTAATAATCAAAGCTTGCATCCTCAGAAAGCACAATTATATGTGTTTGGGGCAGGGGTGAAATCTAAAAATTGTTGCCACCGGTTCTGTGGGTGTGGCTTGGATGTGGCTTGGTGGGCATAGCCAAGTTGATGTCATGCATGTCATTCACTTACGTCATTCTACCCAAGCTAATTTTGGAGCATTCTCTTGCCCCACTTTCCAGCTTGGAGGGCTGTGCCTCCCCCCCCCCCACTAATCCTCCGTACAAACCGCCGGCCTGGTTTCTGCAAATGCAGATCTCCCCTGCATCCAAAGAGGGAAGGGGAATGCTGCAGAAAAAGGCAGTGCAGAAGGCAGGCAAGCATGGGAGGGCTGTGGATCGATTTGGGAGCATGGCCAGCTAATGATCGCTACCGGTTCTGCAAACCAGCCCCAATCTCCGCTACCGGTTCTACCAAACTGGTCCGAACCGGGTAGCATTTCACCCCTGGTTTGGGGGGTTGGTGTGTAATCACCATGGTGTTATTTACATCATGGTGTTATTTACACCATGATGTCCCTCCAGCATGTCAATAGTCCTTTTTCTCCAAAGGGCAATTGCTTTCTCTTAGTCTTAAGAACAGTGCTCCCAAATACCAAATATGCATGCCAACCGTAGACCAGATCATACCCCTCTACACTCAATATTTCCTCTTCTGTCTGATTAAACCAGTCGCTAATTGCCGATAATACCTCTGCTTCATAATATAATCTTATGTTGGGCATTATTTTGTATAATCTGTCCATTATAATAAACAGCCCAGTAAACTGCGAACTGCAGAGATTTGAGTGAAAAAATGATCAATGCCTGAAATTTCAAATTAGACAAAAAGCGCTGCTTACTCTATGAAGGGTTATGTAACTCCTTAGTCTGATTCACATCCTGCTTTAAAACCTTGTCATGTCATTCACCCATCACCACCCACCCACCCATTCTGCCTTGGCAGCTGCTGCAGACTCTGATGGTTTGAACAGTTTTGCCTCCCAGATATTCTTGGCTTCAGCTAATCAATTTGTTCTGCTCCTTTGTTTTGCTTCCCAAAGGTTCCAGTGAGGGCACCATCTCCATGCAGGAAGGTGAAGAGCTCAACTTGATGGAGAAAGACAAAGGGGATGGGTGGACACGTGTACGAAGGCGTAGTAAAGGGGGTGAGGGTTACGTCCCTACCTCCTATTTGCGACTCAATGTGAACTGAGTAGGGGACTGATAGCCAAGTTCCAAGAGCTGCACCAACATCAGTGTTTGAATGGAAGAAGGGTGGAGTTTCAGTTGCCTGGAAACAGCTCCATGGGGTTTGCTCTGAACTAGATGGTAAAAGAAGGAATTTGCACCAAACCACTATTGCAAGACAAGAACTGACTAGCAGAATAACAAAGCAATGGCTGCAGTCAGCTGAAAGCCAAACCTCGAATGGGAGTATAAGAGGGGGTTGACCTCCAGCTAGTAATTGCTCCTCCTCTCCTCCATTATCTTCATGGCAGAGTTGCAAATTATTCCATAGGAAATACTCTTCAGCCAAAGTAGATAAAAATGTGAAATTCTACTTACAGGAAGATTCCTTATTTCAGTTGCAGAGCTGGCTTTGCCAGGTTGGTCAGAGCAAAGGGCTCTCTCCAGAGAAAAGCTTCTGCTTTTATGCTGTGTTCAGTAGACTGTGTCCAAACCTCAAGGGGATTATGGACATTTGGGGACTAGGTGTGTGCGTGTGCAAGGAGGAGACTGTGTTGGGTTAGAAGCCTAGAATGTGTATATTTAAGATTGCTGCTATGCCTCTTGTTTTACTAGAAGCAGAAAGGGGGGAGGAGGATAATTGCTGGGCACACCAGTCACTCCCAGTGCTACTTCAGTTAGATGCAAGTGTCACCATAGCCACCTTGTCTGAGGGCAGGCCAAAGGCCACACTGATGGCACACCAACATCTCTACGCACTTTATAGTTTTCTTGGATTTGATTAGCCTGGCTCCTTCAGCCATTCAAAAGTGCCTGTGCCAGAGTCTTTGGGTTCCTTTCCCCCTTGGGAATACATTACAGGTATACAAAGCAGGTGACTCTGGCCTCTTCCTGTCCTGTTTTAAAGAATACACTAATGTATTCTTAGTTGTTTTATACAGAGACCAATTTATTTCACCATTCAGTTTGACATGTTCACGCAATCTGTAATGTAGCCTCAGCTGTTATCCCTCCAGCCTTGGAAGGAGACAAAACTTGCCCCTCCCTTCTCAAGATGCAGAATGTATTTCTGGGTGCCCTTTATACTTTATGTAAATAATAGGGAGGGCATTAATTAGTGGAAGCCTATGCAGTTGCCTTTTATCCCTCTGACCTCCAAGCGTAGACTTTTAACATTTGCAGGATTTACGTCACTGTTTGGGAGCTAAAGGATGATGATACCTCTACCTTTCTGGTTGTGCAAAGTTCACACCAAACGTGAGAGCTGGAGGAAAAAGCAGGAGGCAAATGCCACAGGAAGCCAAGGCGGCCAACAGTTCCTGTTCGGTGCTGCCTATCCATAGAACAGCACAAAGTGGGGGCAGAGTGTGGGAGGGGAAGGACAAAACAGCTTTGTTGTCTGACACTGGACCAGCACTACTGGTAAATCAGTTGGGGGAATATTCCCCTCGCCTCCACTTGTGCTTAACCAGGCAATGCTTTCTGTGCAAAAGTTTTTGTAGATCTGGAGAGGTGCCTGGATTCAAGGGCTGGGGGGTGCCTTATTATGGAAGTAGCTGCTAGCATCTGCTGGACAAATAAAAACGTAAGAATTGCACTGCATCAGACCAAAGACTCATCTAACATTGTATTCTCTTCCCATTGTGGTCAAGTAGAATGATCCACAACTGTAGCAATACGTTTTTGTTATATTCCTCAACAAAAAACAAAAACAAAGATTGATGCGATTAGCCATGGGTAACCTCATGATTCTTCATTAAAGTTATCCAAGTTGGCAGGAGTCCATTGTGAATCCTGTTTGAAGTCTTTCATTTGTCAGGCCACAGAATTCTTCAGTGACTGACTTTGGGTGCTGAGAGAAACCTTTTATGAACTGCTACTGGTATTATATTAAAAGGGATACATATAAGCTTTCTCTCTGCTTGAGCTGCTCAAAGTCTTGTATAGGTAAACTCTTCTTAAGGCAACCTCTATCAATAAAAGTACTTTTCTCAAGTATATTCAAGTTGAAGAAAAGTTCTGGAAAGACCAATGCAAGTTTCTTTCCATGTAATACATAAATCATACTTTAAAAAGGAAAAATATTAACTGCAGAATTCAGCTTTGCATAATGGAATAGTAACTACAAAAACAGGAAAAGTATTTCAACTGAGGAAGGTTGCTTTTCTATTCAAAATGGATTCTTGTGCTCTTCTAACTTGGATATGAATGCATTTAAACATTTGGGTGCAGATAACAATCCTGGAAGCTGTTATTTTCTGGTTTTGGGGTCTATAAACCAATGGTGTGAAATTTCTAAATCATACAAGAATAGGCAGACAGCAAAGTTACTTTAATAGCACATACTGATTAAAAACTGTCCACTACTTTCTTTATTGCAGGCTGGCTCCTTTGCATAGGTTAAAAATGTTTCCAGATTGCTTCTTTCCATAGCCTGTTTCCCTGTTGATCTAGAAGGAATGTCTACCACAGAGGAGTTCCTCCTGCTCATTCATTCCTTGAAGACCTTCAAGTTTCAGTCCAGTCAACATCTTATTCTGACACTGGGTGGCCCTCCTCTTTACTGCTTACTAATAAACTTTGCCAGCCTTGCCTTACATTCCAGCTGGCCTGGCGGGGGGGGGGGGGGAGAGATACTTCCCTCATGAGCTCACTCTAGTTTCTGAGAAAGAACAGTCAAGATTCGTTCAAATTTCTTGTATCGTTCACCCTGTTCCGCCTGCGCTCCTTTACTGCCCCAGAATAACCGAAGGGAGAATTCCGTCTGAAATACTTCCAGGAGTTCTGGAGTGCTCTGGAATCCTGAGTGGAGAAAAGGATGTAAAAAGGAAACATGAGCTGAATTCCATAGCATCAATTAGTAGTAGACAGAGTGCCCTTCCTAGTATTAGCTAACTGTCATCTTATGATGTGTCATCTACCAGTGGGAAATGGAAGGACCTGCTAAGCCACACGTACCAGATTCAGAATAAGACTGAACCTCCAAAAAGAGGAGGCCAGAACAAAAAGGATTAATATAAGCAATGTGGGCAGTCCTTGTTTTGTGACAACTGAGCTCAGAATTTTGGTCATAGGTTGTGGTGCTTATAAGTCAAGTCAACACATGATTGGACTTGATAGTCCAATAAAGTCATTAAATATGTCACAATGGTTGTTAAGTGAATCAAGGGTTGGAAGTCCAAATCCAGTTTATCCACTAAGCAAACCAGTTGCCAAGCACCTAAAATAAGAGTATGTGTAAGGCAGTCCCACTGGATATCATCCATGGAGTTCCTAGGCAAAGTTCTTTGCATGTTTAAGGGGCAAAACCTCCCTTAAGGCACCCATGGCTAATCACCAACCCTAACCAGTGTGGTAGGAGGAGGATAGAATTAAAACAGACATTTTGAGCTGAAGAAGTCCAGCTGGTACAAGTCATGCTTGCCTAAAAATGCTGCTGCTTTTCTAGCTGGTGTGCTACACAGGTTAGCCAAGACTAGCTGTTAATAAACCATTGCTGGGTCATATTTCCATCACCAAAATAGCTACAAAGTTCAGATGGGTTTTCATTTCACAAGTTGATCCTAAATTTTATTTAGCAGCTCAAGTTAGAATGCCTAGGGCTCCTCTTCATTTTCTCCCCACAACAACCTTGCAAGATAGACTGGACTGAGGATAGCCCAAACTCTCAGTGTGCTACTGCAGCTGAGAATTGCTTAGAGCCTGGCTATTCCAGTGCAATCTACCACATCAGCGCTCTGGCAGCTTTCTTCTGGACTGCTGCTATTCATGCACATGTATTCCATGTAACAGGACAACTGGGAAAGGGAATCGATTCTCACTAGACAATCTGAACTGAACAACCAAGGTACATAGAAAAAGCCCAGCTATCACTGTCAAGAGCAACCCTACCTTGAAGTCTGGCCTCAGCCCTGATGTGATAAGCACCAGTGTTGGTGGCAACAAAGCAAGCTGCTTCCAATGTCCTCAGGAGGACATCACATGTCTCCTCATTGTCATCCCACAGTTGCTCTCCTTCCATGAGACTGAGAAGTGGCAGGATATGAGGAACTGCTACCTCCTTTGTGGAGAAGACAGAACTCCCTGTAGGCCGCAGACAATAGTCTTTTAGATCACAGGTGGAATTACAGGTAGTATCCCACATTTATTTTTTTTACAAATAACTCCAGGCAGGGAATGTATCCAACACACCCTCCTCCTATTTCCTTCACAACAACAACCCTGTGAGGTGGACTGGGCTGAGAGAAAGTGATTGGCTGAAAGTCACCCAACAGGCTTTCAGGGCTGGGGCAGGATTTACAATCTCCCACTTTCTAGCCTGACCACTAGACCAAACTGGCTTTGCAACTAATCCTCATATTTATGACCTTTGCAGTCTGTAAAGCAAAGGAAAGGTGAAGTAAAATCAAACACAATTTTTGTTTCACTTAGCAGCCATTTTGGTTAACTGAATTATCAGTCTCAATTGTGGTCACTAAATGAAGACTATCTTCCCCTAAACAGCCTGTAAGCTGAGAAAGTGTGATATAATTCAGTTTAAGGCATATTTTAATTATTAATTAATAATCAAATTTACATAGCCGCCCATCTTACCAAAGGAGACTGGGTGGCTTGGATATTTTCCAAAGGTTGTCCCTGTATTTGTTTATCTCTATAGAGAAGTCTGACTGATGCAGAACTCACCAACGTTTGGTTGTTTACTAGATTAGGGTCAGAAAGTTTGGAAAACAATCCTGCTCAGAGGAGTGCATTCAAACCGCCCAGAGTTGCTTCTAAACAAAGTAGGCAGCACATAAATTAATAAAATTAAAAATACTAAAATAAATCCTCCTTCAGTTGCATTTTAGGGCTATCCTTGGCCCAATAAACTTACATTTCTGTTGGAGATATAAGAATGCGACTTCAAGATCACAACATTAAAAAAGATCAAACTTTGAGATATATAATAGATAACTTCTCTAAAAGACAAACTCCCAAAGCAGGATTCAAGAAGAAAAAACACTACACCCTTAAATCCTCATATTATTTTTTGTGTTAAATTTTCAGGAGTGGGAATGGATGCATACAAATGAATGCAAATAGGGGTACAACTATTTTAAAAGTTGTTCAATGAATATTAAATATATTTAGCTCATAAAAATGTTTACAGTCTAAACGTTGTAGAGTGTTTCCAATAATACATGGAAGCTGCCCAGTTTATTTCTGCATGGTGATATACCATGGAGCAGTTGAAATATAAACTGACTTCCCAACGGTTCCTACATCTCAGCCCTAAATAAAATTGTGTCCATGGTGCACAAGAAGGTGTTTCAAAGGATTGCTGACTCCTCAGCTGCACATGAAAATATAGCAATGTTCCAGAAGCTTTACAGAGTTGTAATGACTTGAGTTGGCCAGAATGATTGCAAAGCCCTACCTTCAGCCCTGTTCAGATTCTCCAAGAGAGGCTTGAGCTCCTTCTCATAGATGATGGCACTTGTGGTGTGGCTCTGGCGCAGATGCCTCCATGTTTGCTCCAGCCGGGTGATCTGCAGATTGAAAAACAGGAGATAAGTATAAATATAGCCACCTGCACTTCTCTGGAGTTCAGAATGGAATGAATGGCCTGGCCAGGTACTTAAGCTCTACTTTAATAAAGAAAGAGAAAGGGATATAAATATTTACATTTCAATAGATTAAATGTATTCCATCCTTCATTCTAACAGCAACATAAGGACTGAAACCAGAACTGGCTTCATTAGGGTGAGCAGCTTCTGATCAACTATTGGAACTCAAACTATACTTTTCAATCTTCTTTGTGTGTGGTGCATCTTAGGAGCACAAAACTAACCCATCACCGGATTTCCACTTCCGACGTCGCTGTGATCGGACGCAGGAAAACTTTGCTGCATTCAGCTCAGCACTCTGGAGGGCCCCGGGGAGGCACAGATGGGCATCTAGAGCCCATCTGCCAAACGGGCAGCTTCATGATCACGGGAGGCTAGTCCCAGCTCGCCCCAGGATTCGGAGGCTGGTGAGGCGCACGACGAGTCATGGTGCCGTAGCAGTAGAGCCGAGGAGCAAGATAAAAGACAGAGCAGAGTGAGAGGTGAGAAGAAAAAGGAAAGTTTTCTTTGGAGAGCCTGAAAGTTGTGAGAAGATTTGGATTATCCAGAGGCAGAATAGAAGATTTGCACGAGGAAGGAGAGGGGGGATTGTTGATTCCCCCCTTCCCCCCCCCTTCGTTTGGGACTGCGCTTTGAAATGGTGCTTTGTGCTGCATGGTTGGAGATCTGCAGGATTGGATTTTAATGGACTAATTAAGTGATGTGGATTGCCAGACTTTGAGAAGTGACTTTGCATAAGATGGTGGGGAAAAAGGCTGTTTGTGCCCCGTCTTGCCCCTGAGGGACGTGTTAAGTTCTTGCAGTAATCAGAGAGACTCAGGAGCAAGGAGCAAGCATCTTTTATTAACAGCAATAATAAATATGATGTGATCTAAAACTATATACATAGGTGCTTCTATTTATACATTTACTTCAAGAGAAATATAATAAAGTAACCAATCCACATCCAATCAGCATCTAATACTTTCTCTGCTCACGCCTCAAGTAACTAATTCATTGTAACAGTTTCTCACCTGGCGCCATGCTGTCCAATCAGCACCACGGAATTCTCCCGCTTCTTATATTATGTAGCAGCAGCAGCTGTCACTTAGCTTAAAGCGGTTACTTTTACCCGAGGCTTTTTTCCCGCTTTATGTGCAGGGTTTTCCCACTCTTATTTGCAATGGCAATAGTTATGCAGTACATAACACACCTCCCCCCTTAGAACAGAAAATAGTTAATGACAATCATAATCTTTAAGGAAAGCTGGCTGTGTTTTTAGCCGTGTTGAACGCCTTAAAGGGGGGTCAGGTGGTGAAACAACTGGTTTCGATATCTCAGGTAAAATCACAGGGTCAATGACAATAGGATCAGTAACAGTGGGGTTTGTAGCTATAGGCGTGCCCTCTGGGTAACATATAGGAATGTTTATGGGTGGGCAGGTAGGTTCGCAAAGAGACTGACTCTCAGGTGTGATGCTGTTCTTCAGTACCTCAGTGCCTGTCAAACACATGTGAGCCAGGCAAAGCAGTCTGTATTGCTGGAAGCGGGTCGCTGTCCGGTGCTGAAATAGGCGGCAAAACGTCAGGACTTGAACCCGGCTCTTTAAAACCAATTTTTGACAGTTTTTGTGCACACAATTGATCTGAGTGACGTTTCCACACCCGCCCATCCTCAAGTTGGACCTCATACGAGCGGGGGCTGGTCTGTCTGAGTACCTTAGCAGGAATCCACATTTCCCCATCCCTATAGCTTCTAGCCTGTACAGGGGCATCTGCTGGAAGCGTTTTAGGGGGATCACCGTTCATTTTGGGGTCACATGCAGGAGTAAAATGGGGATGCATTCTATCAAGCACCATACAAAGCTTCCTGCCCATTAGTAATTCAGCAGGGTTCACCCCAGTGGTTGTACTTGGCGTAGAGTGTTGCCAAGACAAAAAAGAGTCAATGCGCTCCTGCCAAGTCCCTTTGGTCAAGCGCTGAAGGGCCAGTTTGGTCACATGGACAAATTTCTCAGCTAAACCATTGCAAGTCGGATGATAAGGGGCAGTTAGGACATGTCTGATGCCCAACCCCCCTAAAAAAAATTTCCATTTTCAGAGAGGTAAATTGAGGCCCATTGTCAGAAACAATAATGTCAGGCAAACCATACGTTGCAAAAATATGAGTTAAGACAGGGATTACAGCTTCAGTGGTGGTGGAGGTCATCTTGACCACCTCCACCCACT
>JANHFP010002628.1:124416-135033 GCA_032468135.1 Calamaria suluensis | reverse complement strand
AGCCAGCTTGACGTCACTCATGTCTGGGGTGCCTAAGTGCTCTGCCAGTAAAAACAGAATCCTGAGCTCCTTTTTCAGCTGCCATAGCTTCCTGCAACTCTCTGTCAGTGAAAACAGAGCTTGGGAGAGTTGCAGGAGGCTGTGGCAGCTGAAAACAGAGCTCAGGAGTCTGTTTTTGGTAGCAGAAGCACTTTGGGCCAGTCCTTCACTGTTCGAGGGCAGCTCCAAGGGAAAGATCTAAGTACCCGTGGGGTGGATCCGGGCCCTGACCCTTGAGTTTGACACCCATACCATAATAACAACAACAGCAACAGCAACAGCAGCAGAAGCAGAAACAGAAACAACAACAATAACAACAACAACAATAATAATAGCAAAATAAAGCTTGAATTCTAATTGTTGGGAGTGGATCAATTTTCTACTTAGCAGCAGCTTCTATCTATCCCTACTTCCTAGCTTTTTGGTATTTTCCTTCTTATTCCAGAAAATGTCATGTCACCGCAGCATTTTAATAACTCCAGGTATGGAGATTTCAAGCTGCACACTGGAAATCAACTTTAGTCATTCCACATTAGTCAGTACTGATTGGCCCTTCCTCCATTTTTGTAACATTGTTTCGTTGATAACCACCAATGTTGGGTGTGAGTTGGTGCTCTTAGAATAAACTACTAGTATAAAGTGATGTGGTTGAATGTCTCTTTTCATTTTATCTCTTGGAAGGTAAGTTGGGTTAAGATAAGCCACCTATTAAGTTTTTGTAACTAAGGATGGAGTTGAATCAGAATCTCCTAGTCCATCACCTTAACTCACACCATAGTTTGATTTTCAGCTTCTCAAATGCATCTATTGTTGTTGTTGTTGTTGTTGTTGTTGTTAGTTATGAAGTCATGTCCGACCCATCACAACCACATGGACAACATTCCTCCAGGCCTTCCTGTCCTCCACCATCCTCTGGAGTCCACCCTAGCTCACACCTACTACTTCAGTGACTCCATCCAGCCACCTCGTTCTCTGTTGTCCCCTTCTTCTTTGGCCCTCAATCTTTCCCAGAATCAGGCTCTTCTCCAGTGAGTCCTTCCTCCTCATTAGGTGGCCAAAATATTTGAGTTTCATCTTTAGGATCTGGCCTTCTAAAGAACAGTCAGGGTTGATCTTCTCGACTAACTGGTTGGATCGCTTTGTAGTCCAAGGGACTCGTAAGAGTCTTCTCCAGCACCAAATTCAAAGAAATGCATCTATAAGTGATACAATTGCACAAGATTAATAAACTCAGCTCTCCAGAACTGGAAAAAATTAACAAAGATGCTTCAGTGAGTTAATTTTTTTAATGGAAAAGCTTCTGCTATATTTCTGTGGGAAATATGGAATAGCTAACTGGTATTTTGGTGTATAATTTTCCCCTAGTGAAAGCCAACAATAAATCTTCAAAAGCAGAATTGCATGACCTTTATGTACACAAGCTAAACCTCAGATAAAATTCTAATAATTATTTTAAAAAAAGAGGTGACAGTGATTTTTTTAAAAACTTTGTAATATTTCTCTTGTTTTATTTGTAGAAAAGGGTATAAATGGAAAGTAGTTATACATGGAATACTTCATGAAGAGCAATTTAACAGCATTGGACCATAACTTACATCATTTCTAAAACCTCTAAGCTAAACTTACAAAAAGTATAGAGGGGGATTAGAGTCTTTTCAGTAACTTACTAGTGTCCTTGGCTCACCCTGAGACCCACCCCAAATAAATGTGGGGAATGTTGGAGCTGCAATGCAACAAGGCTGGAGGCCATGCAGGCTGCAGACACTCTGGGCTGCAGAGGCTGTGGTAGTTGTAGAGGGCTGCAGCTGTGGGGGACTAAAACTAGCAAGGCCTGCGGAGGCCACCAAGAGTGGGATCCGAGGTGGCTGTGGAGGCTACAAAGGCCATACTACAGGGATTCAAGTTGGCAGAGGCTATGGAGGGTGCAGAGACTGGAGACCACAACAACTGCAGAGGGTGCATAGGCCACAAAGAATGCATTAGCAGTGATAGTAGTGGCCTGGAAGCTTGGGAAAGTCACAGAGGCTCAGGGGGCAACACACAAAAGCTTAACCCAGCAGAAAATATTAACCTCCAATATCTGACCTATGGAATCATGGTTAACCTGGAAATTGTTGGGTGGAGTGGAGGGCCTTGGCTGTTGACCCCCTAGGTCCATGATGGCTAGCCTATGGCATGCATGCCGCAGATGGTACATGGAGCCGTATTGGTGGGCACATGAGCTCAGCTCTGGTATGCATGTGAGCAATGGGCAACTGATTTTTGGGCCTTCTTGGCCCACCAGAAGTCAGGAAACCTGCTGTTTCTGGCCTCCAGAGGGCCTCTGGGGAGTGAGGAATGCCACGTTTGCCCTCCCTAGGCTCCTAGAAAGGCCCTGGAGTGTGGGGAGGCTCTGGAGCCTGGGGAGGGTGAAAAACAGGTCTTCCGATCTCACCATCCATTATGTGCCAATCTCACCATCCATCATCTCACCATGTGCCAAAAGCGGGGGGACCACAGTGGGCTCAGGGTGCATAGAATATGGGCATGCATACATGCAACCTTCCTCCACTTTTTGGCATGCAATTGCAAAAAAGGTTAGCCGTCACTGCCCTAGCCCATTTTCAGCTTAAAGAATGATTGTCCCATCACTGGGATGAGATGAGTGGGACTGGAGTATTTTCTCTCTTTTCCCCTCTGAATGAGCTCTTACCCCCCACCTACCCCAAGTACATTGAGAGGCCAGATAGAGGGGATTGAGTCCCCTATGGGCTGGGGAGGCTGGGCTGCCAGGAGTCGATATTTAATTTATGTGTATGTTTCTGTGGACAGTGCATTAGTTACCTATAACTTTCCAGGCTCATTTTTAACTTAAAGAAATCTTATAGGGTTTGGCTTGGCTTAACTCCCAAGAATCTTTGGGACTGTCTCCATTGGGTTGAATTTGTCCATCAAGTTTAGTCAATTCAAGAGGGAATGATAGACCTCTGGAACAGCCTGCTATATTTTTGAAACATGTTAAAAATAGGGTTTTTAGTGCCTAATGACAATTGAGTGGGGACTGACAGCTGAGGAGTATTAATTTTGGCACTCTTACAGTGTTTTGAATCAGTTTGATGACTGTCATGCTGTTTTAAAGTAGACTGTATGGAATGAAAAGGCTGAGTTCACACATCTTGATGCAACAACAGGCAAGCCACATTGTGGCTTGGTGTAATGGGGTTGGTATCTTCACATAGGTTGTTGGGGATAAACACAAGTTATTCCCACATCTTATAAACACCAGGGAGCATAACTTGGGGGTTTTCAGTTGCCAAACATAGTCACATTTGGGGAAATGCCAACATTCTGGATCTGTCACAATACCCTCTTTCAACAGCATATGGGAAGTTATTTGATCAATCTGAATGCTTTGTCCTCAAACCCAAGTTGAGGCACCCTACACATCATCCCCAGTTCATAAATACCAATTCTCCTTTTAGAAATGGCATTTATGACCCACCATATACCGCATTTGGCTGGTGTGATCTGACAAACATCTTGAATGAGAGTCTAAAACCTATTGCTCACCCTTGCATATTTACAGCTAAATCAATCCCAAAGCCAATCTATATTACACGTATAGAGAACAAATTAATAACATAGAAGAAAAAGAACCAGTCAATCTTAGAATAGCTGGAGTTGATTGTACAACTTACTGTATTAACTCTGTTCTGTGCGGGCATAATTCTTTCAGGGTTTTTTTTCCTCCCCTCCCTTTCCCCCTTGCCTTATTCTTTAAGGTTTTGATTTACCACCACGAGCACTGCAAAGCTTAACTGATCCATTTTTAGTTTAGGAGAAAACACCCTGAATTGATGTTTTGGCTGTCTTTATAACAATGTTAAATGGTTGGAAACTGTCAAAGTAAAATACTTTTACTGCAGTGTTTCAAGTAAACAGTATAAACTGTATTGATCTTCTACAAAGTACAGAAGCATTTCCCACGTTATTTAAAGTATAAGTACCTCTTTGGTTTAGTTTGGGCCTTCATCCAAGCATTCAAAAAGATTGAGAGATGAGATGGAAAATTTCCTGTCTTGAAGGATCTTTTGCAATTCACAGGTAATACATTGGCTATTCTACAGATGGAATCATTTCTGTTTCATCATTTCTTTTCTGAAGGGAAAAAAAACAAGATTTATAGAGTTGGGTCAGACTTCTGAGCAAAGTTTAGAACTTAGTTCTCCAAGACAAACCCCAAAATGCTAGAAAGCAAGCCTTGATGGCATCGAAGATTGTAACATCTCAGGCTTCGGTATAACACAGCAGGAGGCTTTTAACAATACAGCGTGGAGATTACAAACTTAACACAATAATTGAAAAGACAGAACACTGTGCTTTTATTTTTCAAACATTTTTCAAGTATTTTTTTAGTTTGGTAATTTACCACATTATATCTATCTGTCTGTCTCCTTGAAGTCCGCCCCCACCCCCAAAGAATAGCCTACAGCAGGGGTGTCAAACTCAAGGTGTCGCATCGTCATGTGACGTACAACAACTTTTTTTCTCCCTTCGCTAAACTGGGCGTGAGTGTGGCCAGTGCATGATGCATCCGACCTGAGGGCTGTGAGTTTGACACCCCTGGCTTACAGAATCAGGAATACAAAGTCTCAGCCCAAGCATGTAATCTACAAATCTATGATAACTAAACGAAAGGGCATTGAAAGAGAAAACTAAGTCAATTTAGCCCCAAAATTATTGTTTTTCTCATACAGTCTGATCAACTGTATGAAATTATGTCCCCCAGGAGAGAATAAATACTGTCTGTTATGTTGATAATTTCTCGAGGAAATTAAATATAAACACTGAAGGTTAAATTTCCTCATGACATTGTAAAAACAAACAAGCAACTCATTGGATGCTATCAGAATGATCTGTCTATGATAAAAGATGAGGCATTTTTAAAAGGTTTCGCCATCCGGACCCGTAATGCATTTCAAAATGCCTACAAATGAGGTGACCAACTTTTAACCTTACTTGTTTTGAATAAGTGAAGGGCATCTCCCTTTGCATTTTGCCTTGTGCTGTTGAAGAGGCCAGTAGAAGATTCCAGTGTATGCTGACAATAAAAGAGATGAATTAGCATAACTGACTGTTTAGTTATTAAGATTAAATATCCTTTTATTGCAGATGTTTGCCAAGGCAAATGCTCCCCAGTGGAAGGCTCTAAGCAGTTAAGATAGATTTGATGAGGATTTTAATTGCTGTTATGCAACTGGTAATGGAAAGTTTTTGTTAAATGTCATGCAAAATCCAATCAATAATTTGAAAAAAGAAAAGAAAAGAAAAGAAAGATGTCTTGTTGTGAAGGCCTTGGGCATTTTTGCGGAAATATTTTGGTGCCAGAAAAATTTCCTTAATTGCTTTGTCATTGCCTCCTCCCCTCTTTTCTCTCCATGCTCCCCAACTCTGACTGCCTATTACAAGGAGGGCCAATTTGTTTTAATATGGTCAAATACATTTGCGCTGAGATAAAGAAAACCATGAGCACAATAAAGCTTCTTAAAGCACAGATAGAGAGAGGCACCCTGAGGGCTTATTAAACCTACTAATGGAACGTGTTTTCATCTCTCTGCTCACACCTATTTACTGAGGTAATCACTTAGAATAATTCCACTATGCTCAGAAAGGTGTGCCTGATTCCAAACCTCATTCTCGTAATGCATGAAGGCATTCTCAAACCAATTTGATTGTCACAGCTTTCCTTCCTCTCTGGTCTCTCCATATGTAAGCATTGTTGTACGCAGGTCTGGCAGTGCGATGCCAGGCACATGTAACACAGAGGTAACTGGCATTTGTCAGCATTTCTTTTTGAGAAAAAACATGACGTTTTAAACACTTTGGAGAACACATTCAACTTACTGTAACATGAAAAAGCCCAAGAAAGCTTTCTAAGCTTTCTTGAGTTCTTTCTTGAGAGTTACATATTCTTGTTCTTTAATAGTATCTGAAATGAAGACTTTCAGATATGTACCTTTATGATGTTTACTAAACATTCCATGGGACATGGTGGCTCAGCGGGTAAGGCAGCTGAACCTTTTGATCGGAAGGTCGGTAGTTCAGTGGTTCGAATCCCTAGTGCCGTGTAATGGGGTGAGCTCTCGTTATTTGTCCCAGCTTCTGCCAACCTAGCACTTTTGAAAGCAGATAAAAATGCAAGTAGAAAAAATAAGGACCACCTTTCGTGGGAAGGTAACAGCTTTCCGTGCACCTTTGGCATTGAGTCATGCCGGCTACATGACCTACCAAGACGTCTTCGGACAGTGCTGGCTCTTTGGCTTTGAAATGGAGATGAGCACCGCCCCCTAGAGTCGGAAATGACTAGCACATATATGCGAGGGAAACCTTTTTAAACATTCCATGTCTCGTTAGTTTGATCAGCATGATCTTCTTGCAGCAATTGACCAGGTGGTCCATTGTTTCTTCAACTTTTTTGCAGAGACAGCAAATGCTATATGTTGCTGCTTTCTCAATTCTGGCTTAAAGGTAAAGATAAATGTTTCCGTTGCACATATGTGCTAGTCGTTTATGACTCTAGGGGCTGGTGCTCTACTCCATTTCAAAGCCGAAGAGTCAGTGCTGTCCGAAGATGTCTCCGTGGTCATGTGGCCGGCATGACTAAATGCCAAAGATACACAGAACACTGTTACCTTCCCACCAAAGGTGGTCCCTATTTTTTCTATTTGAATTTTTATGTGCTTTCGAAACTGCTAGGTTGGCAGAAGCTGGGACAAGTAATGGGAACTAACTCAGCATTAGGGATTTGAACCATTGAACTGCTGACCTTCCAATCGACAAACTCAGCTGCCTTACCCGCTGAGCCACAGTGTCCCTATTCTGTCTTAGTACACATTTATTCTAAAGGCTTGGTCATGTGCAGCTACAAGTTGCTTAGCGCTTCTGTCTCTTTCTTCAACTTTCCTGCCCTTAGCTAAAATCTAGGTTTTGTTGTTATCTGTTTTGCCTGATAGTTTTGTATTGTTATACAGACACACACACACTGGCCATGTGATACTTTTCTTGCTATAATTCTTTTCTATTCTTCATTTGATCTTTCTTCATAGGCCAGTTTGGTCTCTCAGGTCGTATACTTCATAATATACCAGAGCATCTTTTTCCACTGTCCTTCAGAGGCATTATTCCAATGCCCCCTTTTTTGTTCTTCAATTATTTGGTGTGCTTGCAACATTCCACATTCATTTCTCCTCCATCTCCTTTATCAAAGATGCACTCATGTTGTATTTCTTTGGGTTGTCCCAAACATGCATCTTTCAGTTGTGACTTTTTGGGTTTTCTCTGAAGATGTTTCGCTTCTTATCCAAGTAGCTTCTTCGTCTCTGACTGGATGGTGGGGAATGAAAGGATTTATACTATTTGCAGACAGCTGGCCATTTGCATTCTTTTAGAGAATTATTGAGGTCATCTGGACATATATCTGTGTTGTCAGGGTTGACAAGCATATCCTGGATGACTGAGAATCTCCATAGACATTTCTTTGGGTTGTCCCATAGTTGTGTCTAGAACTGCACTTTCTTCTTTATCAGGTATTGACTAGTTCACTGCAATCTGTCCATTGATGCATTAGTAGAAATGTTTCTGATTCAAATGAAATTGGAGATTGTGCCCATAGTGTGCAATCTGAGCTTCATATCTTCTGGTTTTCTTGATTAAAGTTGATATCCACTGCTTTATTGTTTCCAGCACTTCCTTTATCTTTGTTGTTTCTAGGTGATATTTCTTCTCAGGTATTCTTTGGTCTTTTTGCTCTTCAGCTTCTTTCATATGGTCTAGTTTGTTTGCAGCATGCTGATCTTACTTTCTGGCCTATTCTTCCATTTTGGTGGTGGACTGTTTGGCTTTTTTGTTGTTTATTAATTTAGCATCCCAGGTATTATAACAGTAGAGATGCTGTACATTAATTAATTTAATTCTTGCAGTGACTTGGTGCTTATATTTTATATTACAGTACTGACATCTTTTAATATTTGTGCTAGCTGTTTCTTTAGAACTAGCCTTCATTCAGGCAACCTATAGTTTCTGTTCTGTTCTAGATGTTCAGGTATTTTTTGTTTCAATTCTTTTTCAATTAGAAGGCTTTCTAAAGAGAAGGCAGAAAAGCGAGTGTCTGATTTGGGAACAAAACCTTCAATAGCTTTGCTAGCTTTTTCTTTTTGATGATGATGACGATGTAGGGAAAAAGGTAAAGGGATAGGGAAAGGTTATAAATCCATTTGATTATACAAAGTCTTGTTTATCAAGATTGAAAGGTTTAGTACAAAATAAGTTCATAATTTTAAAGTTATTTTACATTACATTTATATTGCTCAGTTGACTGACAGAAGGATGCTTCCTGTTCCAGCCTTTTCATAATATTTACTAAAACAATTACTTAAGTCTCCAGTTTTCTATTTACTATTTTCATATTCTATTGAGCACACTATTAATACATTATACTGATATATTATTTTCAGGTACCTTCTTGTTGTAGGAATTTATTTGTAATAATAAATCATTATTTTGTTGTTTCAGTCTTTGTATATTTACGATGAGTAAACATTTTTTTTCCAGTAGTCCTGCAACTGTGCGCCCTAGTTGCTCGGCCAACAGCCCTGAGTCCTGTAGCTTGTTTGTCACAAGATTTCCAGGTACTCCAATACCTTGCACAATCCTTGTTGACCCAGTTGTCGACTGAACCAGTATGAGTTTATGTAAACAGGTCTCACCAGAGGCTCCTCTTCCTTCGCTCCTCTGTTGAGACCTGTCCAGTGTGGTGGAATCACGAGCATAGCTATCATCTTCCTGAGCAAGCCCCACAACCACATCAAGGTAGTGCCTCACTGAGGGGGTTGATTATTATTATTATCCAAATCAAACAACTGCATTTGTTTGTTCCTGGCCATTGTTCCTAATTGTGACTTGCTCTGCAACCCATTTCTTTGTGCCTCGCGGCTTTGTTTGATACATTTCTCAATGTAGGCACTCACAAAAAAAGAAGAAGAAGCTTGCCAAATACACATCTATGGCGCTGAGATGCGTTTTAATGTCATTGAATATGCCATCCTGCCTCTTGCCTTGAGGGAGAGAAAATTACAATTTCGAAAACATGAAAACAAGGGAGGGTGGGGGTGGAAAATGGTAATAAACTGGGAAGTGATGCTCCTTCGAAGGTGGACAGCTCCCTGGGAGGTGGCCCCTAATTGTAGCAATCACTTTTAGGTGTTCTAATGCACTCAAGTGAATTATGCATCACACAGCTACTGAATGACAACAACCATTTCTGACTCCATTAATATGGAAGATTTCAGCCAAATGCTTTTAAACGATAGCTTCTCTTTATTTGTAATTTCAGACTCTATTGATTTCCTTCTGTTCCCTTCATTATGATTTCAATTGATTACCTTGGCAACTGCAGTAACAATGATTGTACTTGACACTGTCTGAGACTCTTGAGATGGTGTTTGAATAGGAATGGTATAATTTGGGGGGGGGGTATGCCTACAAGAACCTGCCATTAAGGGTACACTTACACTTAGCTTTTATTGACTACCCCTTCTTTTGAGTAGGCTCCTGTCATGGACTCTTCTGTTACAAGGGACTATTGCAGAAATTGTGTATAATTTCTGTGGCTCTTAAAGTACAAGTTTCCTATAAAGTAGCTTTTTTTTTTATTACATGGATTTTTCTTCTTT
Source organism: Calamaria suluensis (assembly GCA_032468135.1). Classification (NCBI taxonomy): domain Eukaryota; kingdom Metazoa; phylum Chordata; class Lepidosauria; order Squamata; family Calamariidae; genus Calamaria; species Calamaria suluensis. The sequence continues at coordinate 125,284 of JANHFP010002628.1, read as the reverse complement.
TCTCACCAGTATTGTTCATATGTATGGTTTTGACAAAGACTTCTGCTATTTGCTAGTGTGAATTACATCAAAAATCTGACGCAATTAGATATCGACTATTCTTTTCCACGGATTGCTTCTGTTCCCCCATTCTGAATCGCCATCTTCCAAATCAAAATAACTTTGAGATCAAAAAGATATATTCCAGAGCAGAGTCATAATAACATCTCCACAATATCCTACGGTCAAAAATAAACACCCAACAGCTAGGTTAACGGAAGCAACAGAGAAGGAAAAATGGCTTTCTCTCTCTCTCTCTCTCTTTTTCCCTGTGTCTGATTCTTCACATAAAATTACTTCCCAAGAGGAATGCAATAGAAACTTCTGGTTGAACAATAAATATAGTCTTGAGCTGCAAGTGCTAGATATGCAGGATACCAATCACATAATCATTATGCTTCAATCTGTGGAGGCATTCAGCTAATGTGCATGTGGAATTTGGTAATGTGTATTGACCGTACACTCCCACAAGAGACATAGGCTCAGTACTCCTTGGCAACCCTGCTCTACCTTGTCAACAGCAAGTAGAATTATAAAACAGAAATAACTTCTTTTCCGAGATAAGAAAGAAGGCTATTTTTGAGAAAAGGTGCAGAAACCAAGCTGTATGGTCTATGGAAGATACATGTAGATTTCTCTGTTCTTTAGGCCAGGGTTGCATTTCTCCTAACTAAACTGATACACTGCTGAAAAAAAAATTATAGGTGGGATAAATGAGTGCTTTTGGGAACACAGTGGCTCAGTGGGTAAGACAGCTGAGTTTGTTGATCAGAAGGTCGGCAGTTCAGCAGTTCGAATCCCTAGTGCCGTGTAATGGGGTGAGCTCCCG
>JANHFP010002628.1:42844-56473 GCA_032468135.1 Calamaria suluensis | reverse complement strand
TTCTCCAGCCAGCTCTGCTGGCTGGAGAATTCTGGGAGTTGAAGTCCACAAGTCTTAAAGCTACCAAGTTTGGGAACCTCTAGTCTAAGTGCTATTCCTATTGCTATTATTATTGATAATGCAAGACAAATTGGGAACTACCTCCTTGCATCATCTATATCTCAGAGGTTGTGTTTGATGTTCTGCACTTTTTGCTTGTTATTTATCAGTCAAAATCAGTACGCTATGAAAAACTCTACTCCTTGTATTGCATTTTGAGCCCCCAAAGTAATTTATGGGGATTATCAGTACAAATCCACAGGATCTAACCTTGCAAAAATAAACAATATCCACCAGCTTCAATCTTGGTTTGGGAAAATAGAGCCAAGCGGACACCTCCACAAAATTATAAAAATGGGTGAGATTTTTCACATTTAACATACGTTAGTAAAAATGGATGTCTTAATGACTTGGAAAAATAATAACGGGTGCAAATGACTGGAGCAATTTAGGTTGCAAAGTCACTGAGCCACATATATTGTACTTCCTGCTGTAATAATGAAAGGCCTTTTCCTGGTTTTTGCTGACTTAAGTCAGCTGAATATGTCCAAGTGATAGCAAGAGCAATAGGTTAAAAGAATAAGCTTTTTATAAGTTTGGTACATCATTATCTCTACCCATTATACTGTTCGTTTTAAGGCTTTCTAAGAAAAGCTGTTAACAGATGTTTCTGTACATATTTACTCATTGCTGCGAGTCCATTGGAACCATTTCTATCCCTTACTAACATCATCACAGATGCATGCTCTTCCTTAAATGGAAATTTATTCAAACAGCAGTCTATACACACATAGTTTAGAAAACCATTCTTTTACTCAAGATTCATTATTTCAGAATGCCAAAAATATTCTGCTTAGGCAATATAATTACTTAACATACACACACACATCCCACATATATAGGTTTGCCCCTGGAAAGAGCACCAAATAAATCATTTTAATTGGTTGTTTCCCCCTACACACACTGTTGTAAGAACTAAAGGGCTTCTGAATGAGGATAGCCAATCTGTGTTAGTGGCAAAAATTTCCTTCGTTGTGAGGTGCTCCAGAAAAATAACAAGCGCAATAAAAACACAACTGCTATGCTGAGTTTGAGGCTCCCAAACCAATATTTTGTTCAGCTGCGAAGTAAACATCATACATTTAGATCACTTAAGACAGAACAAAGGGAGGATGTTTGCATTTTCAGCAACTGCTTTGATTAGGCTTCAACACTCAAGGGCTGAATACACACAACAAGCACTGTGTACGCTCTATGAAGTGCTTGAACAAAGATGCTGGATGAAGATTCTCCAGCAGTTCTTCAGAGGTGTTTGGTTTCCCTAAAATACAGATATCTTGACAGCCTGATGAATTTGTGCCAAGAAAAATTGGTTTCTGCACTTCTGATGCAGCTGCTCACACTTCATTATTTTTTATTAGGTGCATTGTCCCATCCTATTGACCAAATAAGTGGCAAAGATCCTCTCTAACATTATTGCATTAAAAGCTTATAGCTTGAACCATTCCTTGCAAAACTTCTCTAAAGTTTCCTGTCGATAGGCAACTTTAAGATTTGTTTATGATTGTACATGCAGATAATCCACACCTGTGTAATGGGTTTATTTAACAATATCAATATCCCTACAGATTCTGGGCGACAGAAAACCATACATCTCTTCTAATAGTGGATCAGTGTTGGCCAGTTTTAAGGCTGTCCTTTGAAGCAATGAGCTTCAAACACTGTAGCAGATAAAACATAAAATCCGTATTTCACGGGACTGTAGTCACTGCATTTTATGTTGCTACATAAAAACTCTGTCAAGAAAAGCTTTTCCCCTTCTTATAGGAAGAAGAAAATCAAAGCTTTGGTGAAATGATATATTATCTAATTTAGATCAAAGAGGTTCCCTATTACCAGAGGCTATGCCTGCAGGAATAAGAAACTGATGAACAAATTTGGGACCATACGTGACAAATAATGTCATGAAGGCATTAGGTCTTCCAGAACCCAGAAAATTGCTTCAAGATATTGCCATCCTTTCAAATGGCGGTTGCTTTGCCAATGAACTCAGCCTGTCCCTGGTCATTTTTTAAACAGAGCATTTATTTTTCATTGTTCAGAAATGCAAAAAAGAAACCCTAATATAAAAACCAACACCTAATATAAAAACCAACACCTCATTTTTTTAAAGCAATTTCAACAAATTGACAAACCCTGTCCAAGTTGGTGAAATAAAAAAAAACCCCGAAGGACTCTGACAAGCAGAAGTGTGAGAAAAGACAATGGGAGTTGCGTAACACTGACATTTTTATTAGAATTCATTTGTAACAAATGGAGCTTGTGTCAGCAAAGAACTGATTTCCATACAGACTTTCTTTCGCCACTAATGTAACGAAGTAAGAAAATAAAAAGCACGCCTTTCATTCTGTAAAACATTTACGCGTACTACTGATTAGAGGTAATTGTATTTTTTTTAAACAAGCCATTTTACAAGGTATTTTTTTTTGTTTTAATTTTTCAGTCTAGGCATCCAAAACGAGAGCAGAGAACACAATTTGTATTATTTTTGTAAAGACACTCCAAGCCTGAATGGCAACGCCACATAACAAGATGGTTGACGGGATCCTCAGCCCTCTAATGATAGTCTTTTGGAGTATCAGGGCTCTTGGAAATTAAAAAATTAAAACCAGAAGGGGGGGGGGATAAAAAAGGGGGAAAATCTGTGTTTGAATTGTTGCCCCTGTAAACTTTCCCCCTCTTTTATCATGGTTTTGTGTTATTTACATACACACAAGTGAATTTTCATAATCGGTTTTCTTACAGATGGGTTCAAGTAATAATACTATTGGGTGTAGAATCAATAGGGCAGTGCATAGTACAAAGATATAGAAAGTGCAGATCACCCTCCTTTGCCCATCCATCCTCACCAACGGCTAACCATGCAAACCATTTTTTTTTAAAAAAAAGAGAGCTAAAATAAAAGTTCTGTACAAATAATTCTTATATAGTTTGTGTATTTCTCCGTTGTTAACTAATTACAAAATTATACATAACTACACATACATAGGTAAATAATAGCACCGTACTGATTATGCTGAGGAAACAAAATGCCAACTATGGTGAATGATGATTCACGAGACCGACTCGTTGAAGAAAAAGAAAATGAGAGAAGAAAAATCACCACACCACAAAGAAATCCAAATGGAATGCACATCAATGATTTGGATAGAAATCTCTTTAGAAGCAACTCCTGAATAGTCACTTGGAGAGGACTGGCTATTTATTTGGTGGCTTTTTGGTGTTGTTCCTACTGATTTAGCTTACAATCTTCTTTCATGAAACAGAAAGGAGAAAGGCTGGCCCTGATCTGTAGTAAGCCACCTTAAAAGGCAACTCTGCCCAAGATGTCCACAGATAGAACTGGGGCACAATTGGAGTCCCCTTAGACCAGGGGTGTCAAACTCGCGGCATTATGTTTCCAACACCTGACATATTGTGACTTTTTTCCCTTTGCTAAACCAGGGGTGGGCATAGCCAGTGCGTAACACATCTGGCCTACAGGCCATGAGTTTGACACCTCTGTCCTGGACACATGCCCTCTACAGGGATGGTGGAAGGCAACTTTGCACAGATCCATCTTGTGTGCCAATTGTGCTCTGTCCTGGACCAGGAGGTCTTGCTCTTGCTCACATACGATTGATTGCTTCCTAAACCCCCACATCCTCCTGCCACACCTTGCTGACATCTATACTCATGATTACTGACTCCTTAGCGCACCAGTTTCTGCAAGACCAAACTGATCCATGTCACACGGTCCTGCTCTTTGGGGAAAAAAAATCTATTGCTTGCAGGTTTGTGCTTGAATTTAAGCCAATTCACCCAAAGCGTTTATGCAGCTATGCCTGTCCTGTATCATTGGATGGCACGTCAATCTGTCAAGCCATCCTTTTGATGCAATGTGTGAATTAAGTATGTAGCCTGGTCCTTTTTATTTTTTGACAGAAACAAATCAAAAGGAAACATGCAGTGCACACATTCAATGTTGGATTCTGATGTAGAATTTAAAGAATCTCACTCTGAGGTAGCCTTCTATAATGCTTTTTTTAAAAACTATTATACATATGTATGTGGATTTTTTTTTGTTTTTTGCGCTTTTTAATTGATTTTCTTAAAATATATATATATATAAAAGTGCTCAAATAGAATGCTTTATAGTGTTTGGTCTTTTAATATATTTCTTTCTGGTAATGGTGGAAAAATAAATGCTAATGTAGGTATATTCTTGGTTGCTTTTCTTTATGGAAACACATCTAAAACATTTCTTTGTGATCTATGTTTCAATCAAACATGGCACCAGGTACACCTAGTCCAAGATAAGAAACAATGGCTTTTTATTCAACTGGCACTATCAATTTCTTCAGTTGCCATTAGACAATACCACTGTAAATCCTTTGCCCAATCAAGCTCAGTTAAAAGAACCTGTTGTGGCCTCCAGTAAAATTCAGGTACATGAGTGGGGATCCAAACCCAGTCAAATTGCCATTCTTAAAGTATTAGGACTATTTTATTTTATTTTTTTAGAATAGCAGCATGTCTACAAATCAAAACAAAATAATAGTTATGAATGCCAGCTGGGGGCATTTTTGAAATAGTTTGCCTGTGCCTATAGGGTGCCTGACTACCCTCTGGTATGGATTTTAAATATATATATCAATAGTGAAAACTTGGAATGAATATTGTTAAGAAAAACAATATTCTGAATGCTGAAAAGAGACAGTGTTAATTGGAAAAAAAAGGTTGATGGCAAATCACAGAAATCCTGTTGGAGCAAATGTAGACAAATATATATATATATATATATATATATATATATATATGAAGCAATGCTATCAAAATAGGCATCAAATATAAGGCACTCTAAATGGAAAAAAAATAAAACTGAAAAAACAGCATTTCTAACTGATGTTGTAGGCCAGAAAATATTTTGGCCTACAGAGCAACATGTGTTTGGCTTTGCCACATTATATGTCGTCATTCCAAATATCTTACTTTATACTGTGGACAATTTTATAAGTGGATACATTTAAAAAACCCTTGACAACTATTACAGCATTTTCCTTCCGTTAGGTATATGCACTGACCTCCTTTGTGTACCTACTTCCTATAATTGGATGCTATTGCACTAAAAAATTCCGAATATGAGAACTCACTGAGAGCTATGACATGATATGCAATGCAATCCGTAAGCAAGTTTATTTAGAAGTAAGTCCCACTGAATCAATGGGCCTCCTCTTGCAGTGAGGGTGGATCAAACCTTAATGTGCATGGGTAATGAATGATTTGTGTGCACATGATTTATACCTGTTAGATTTGGGTAAAGTTGAATTTCAAGTATCACTGATGTGCATTCCTCATTTCCCCTAGGAAATTGAAAAGAAAGCAAGACAAAAAGATAAAAGAAACACAAATCCCTCAAAAGCAAAACCTCGAAATGGAGAGATGTGTAGAAATATTGTATGGTCTGAATGTATCAATTTGGATTTCCCCCCCTACTACTTCACCAAATCCAAGTCATGGAAGAACTGATACATGTATATTTATATTTATATATTTATACATATGTGCATTTCTTTCTGTCTATCTACGTATTATTGTTGTAGATGGATAGAGAGAGAATGAGAGATATACATATATTTATAATAGAAAGACAAATGTGTGAGTGTTAGTAGCAGCTTTATACTTGCGCTTCCCTGTTGATTCCAAAAGAAATAAAAACAAAATCTCCCATATGTAGATTAACTGATTTATATTTCATTGGAAAAAAATCAAATGTAAAAGCAAGATCTAAATGAGAATGTGGTCCTGGAGATAAATATAGGGCTGCACAAAAATGTGCAAATTGTCAAAATTATTTAACATTTCTACAGTGAGATATTACAGATAACAGTTCTACAGCATAAAAAAAACCTACAATTCAGAAACAAACAAAAAAATTGAACAGGTATGCAATTTTTGTTTGAATTTACTTCATTGAATGATAAACCTCTGTTGTTGTTTTTTTAAAAAAGGGAAAAAAGTTTACACAGTTAAAAATGAAGCACAGGTCAGCAGTATCTTTACAATACTAGAAAACTAAATCAAGGACTTTCTTTTCAAACATTTGCCCTTTGCCCTCCCAACACCAAAGGTTACTGATGAGCAATATGGCAGGAAGGGGGGTGTTTGAACCAAGAGGTGATTTTGTTCTGGAGGATCCGGGATGGGTCTCCTGACGAACATCTGGCGCTGAATTGAAGAAACCTAATGTTGGCATCGTTCATTATCATGCGGTCCTGAACGAGATGATCATCCTTGGAAGGAATGTCCTCTTCCTTTTCATTCAAATTCAATCAAAACAGAATCTTGGGATCTCTGTAAACTGAAATCCTTCTGGTGCCTCAACCCAGACAAGTTTCTTTTAATTATGTTTCTGGTTAAGTTTACTGATGACTGAATTGTTGGTTCACCCGCAGTTTTTTTTTTCTCCTGTTAATATGTCCCACTAATTGGTCTTTAATTTAAAGTTAAGTACTTCTCAAGCACACTGTATGGCTCAGAAGAGGCTCTCTGGATCTTAAAGGGCCTGTAGTTAGCAATCCAGAATGGGTCAGCGTTTTTCCACTTGTTTTTACGTTGCATAGTGATCAAAGCTGCCCAGATATTCTAGCGCAGCTCGATAGCAGAACTGATACTGATCCTTGGGAAAGAGAGAGGGAGAGAGAGAGAGGGAGAGAGGAGTTTGGGTTGAAATGAACATATTTGTACAACAAAGATACATGGAGAATTTTCTAATCCTGATTAAGAGAACAGAAAAAAGGACTCGCTTTCTGTGTTTACACAACCTCTGTGTTCCCTTACCTTTTCATATTTATAGGATAACTTTGGTTTAAAAGCCGATCAGAGTGGCTGCTATCCTTGGCGTAGAATTTGTATCTCCCTAACAGGATGCATATGATGTATGTGCTTAACATTCATGTTTTTGGTAGCCACTAAACAACTGCATCATAATTGTGGAATTACAGAGTGGAAAGGGAGATTGGACATTAATACCCAGCCTTTCAGTTCAGGTCTACAAGAAAGTCTAGTATCAGGTTGTATGTGTAGAATGTCACAAGTAGAATGTCCAACTGGTGCCTTAAGTCACCCGTCCAGCAACTAAGTAATCAACTGGTTGTTGTTTTTTAAGTAAACTAGCTCAAAGCCAGGCCCTCCAGCACTTTTTGGTGTTATCTTAATTGCATAAAACACAGAAAACAGCATTAGGAGGACTATTTCAGAACATCCTGACCTATGCACCTTGTTTCATCCTTGTGCTCCTGAAAGAGAATATTGTGCTAGATTGACTAGTCGCTTTTAGACAACCGTAACCCTAACCTTTGATATATTTCTTTTTTTTTCTTTTTCTCTCTCTATGTCTGTCTGTCTATTGTCTCCCTCACATTAAGTAATTATTTAATGAAGATCTCAGTACTAGGTAACTACCTCCTGACTACCACACAAAAATACTTTGATGTAATCAGTAGCATTTTTTTCTTAATATTATATTGTATCATATATTGTATGAAGAAGTCTAATAGTTTTATGTCTGTAACTGTGATTTCCTTAACTGTAATCAACATTGACAGAACATTTTTTTTATATTTAAAATTCTAAATTATCTGACCAATATAATCTCAATAACTTTAATTAATACTGTTTAAATATCTTTGTCCCAAAACAACATAAGGCACTTAAGGCATATAACAAGATAATAAAGAGGAAAACATTCTTGTCCATTAGCATTGTGGTACTTCTTCATTTTACTGATTGTTAGATCTATAGCCTCCTTTTTCTTCTCCCTATTTCCCTAAGTCACTGCTTTCTCTTCAGCCACATATTTTTGCTGAATCGAAAGTAAAGTAATGGAGAAGATCTTTTGGCTGCTATTGTGAAAACAATGTGTGAGTTAAGAGAAAGGAATTCTATGGTGACTCTGAAGCAGGGGTTTCCAACCTTGGCAACTTTAAGACTTGTGGACTTCAATTCCCAGAGTTCCATAACTCTGGGAGTTGAAGTCCACATGTCTTAAAGTTGCCAGGGTTGGAGACCCCTACTCTAGAGGGCAAGGATTGAGGAGGGAAGGCTTGTTTTAAACCCCAGAACATTTATGATCTTACTCGAAATAAAAAATTCAGGCCCTTGTTATTTTGTGTCTCCTTTGGGGAGAGCAGCATCTCCCAAATAATCAGGAATTTTTGATAATGTAGGGAATTCCATCACATGGGTCTCTACTAAAATGCAAGTGGACCCAAACCTCTGGAGATATTTGGGCTCAAGATGGGAAGTTCAGAAAAATTGCATCACTTTATTCAACCTTTGATCAGATTTATTTATTTAATTTATATAATGCCTTTATTATTTTTTTACAAACAACTCAAAATGGTAAATGTATCTAATATTCATTCTTCCTCTTAATTTCCCCAAAACAATGACTCTGTGAGCTAAGTTAGAAAAGAAAGAATAGAATAAGAGTTGGAAGGGACCTTGGAGGTCTTCTAGTCCAACCCCCTGCCCAGGCAGGAAAACGTACACCACTTCAGACAAACAGTTATCCAACATCTTCTTAAAAACCTCCAGTGTTGGAGCATTCACAACTTATTGGAGGCAAGTTGTTCCACTGATTAATTGCTCTGTTAGGAAATTTCTCCTTAGTTCTAAGTTGCTTCTATCCTTGATTAGTTTCTACCCATTGCTTCTTGTCCTGCCCTCAGGTGCTTTGGTGAATAGCCTGATGAATAGCTGGGCAGAGACAGAGTGTGACTGGTCACCCAGCGGGTTTTCATGGCTAAGGCAGGATTAGAACTCATGGTCTCCTGCTTTCTAGCCTGGTATCTTAACCACTAGTCCCTGGGAAATTGCAGTGGACAACTGGGTGATAGTGAAGCCACCTGCAGTTGCTACCCTTTTAGTCCCCAATCAAGAACTAAATAAAGATGTGCTGCTATTCTTTTCTTCTCAGCTTGCCTTTTGTTTCAAGGAAAGTCTTCATTGCTTAAAGCATCCTTCAATGAAAGAATGAAAATGGTCTATTTGTAGGCTACTATAATGGCTTCAGTTAAAAATGTAAATAACGAATAGTTGAATAAGATATATATTTGATCATTCCTATATTCATGTATATACAGATGTATGTATGTGTGTGTATGTAGAGAACTGTTTTTCTCACCTCTGTTTGTACCATGGCTGGCCGCTGCGTCCTTAACATTTTGACAGTCTGGAAAATATCTACAACACCTTCATATCTCATTCGTTCCAACACAATGCTTAGGGTTATGAACACTCCAGTTCTTCCAACACCCGCACTATAAAGAAAGGAAGAAAGAAGGAAAGGAAATGAAAGGAAAGGGAAGGAAAGGAAGGAAGGAAGGAAGGAAGGAAGGAAGGAAGGAAGGAAGTAAGGAAGGAAAAGAAAGAAAGAAAGATAGAGAGAGAAAGGAAAAATGAAAAAGCAAAATTTACTTGAACACTAAATTGTGGATGGAATATAGCTTATGTAAGCAAATTCCATAGATCAACTCAACATGTAAATCACATTCTTGCAAGGTGACTATTTTCTGCTAAGCCAAATAGTAATTGCAACTGAAATTCTGAATATTTTTTGAAGACTCTCAGCTTTTGAGTAGGAGTAGATAATGAATAACTAGGAGACCATTAACAACAGAGATAATTGAAAATCATTTTTAAAGCATACACCTGCAAATGCAGCTGATAGCAGAAAAACTACATTTAGTTAAAAGATGACACACAGATTGTGCTTTGAAAGTATTTTGAGAAAGCATTTTTTCTACTACCCATTATAAGATTAGAATTATTGGATGTTGGGTAGCTCTTCCAAATTATTGTATCAGGTTCCTGGCCTAACTGTAGGACAACATGGCTAATAAAGCAAAATATTAATTAACTGAAAACACATGTTACAATCTTGTGGGCTGAAATCTTGGAATGTTCAGATTAAAATAATGATTTAAAGTTTATTTTAAATGGAAGGAAAATGAAAGCAGGATTTTGCCATGTTTGCTTAAAACCAATCCATGTCAATGACTAAAATAAAATGAAGAACAAATGTTACAATTACTCGTTTCTCTTTTTTTCTTACAAGAAATCTATTAGGAGATTATATAAACAGTTGCATTGTAGATATGCTTTTTGAACTGTACATATAAATGAGGAAAGCAAACACTTTTTCTATGATAAGAGATTTTCAGCTAATGATTTTCTTAATCTCTCTTCCTCTTTCTGATTATATGCCATGAATTATCCATATTATCCAGCATTTACTCTTAGTGATCTACTCTTTCTGCAGGATAATATGTTTCCAACCAACCCATTCGGATTTTGCAATGGCGTACCCATTGATGCTTGAGTCCAATTGAGTCCATCCAGCTTGTTGCTGGATGTTTCCATTTTCCCTGGAAACATATGCACAGACACCCACACATAACTGTATGAAGAAATGTGAGTGCAAATTTAACAATTATCCCATCTAGAAAGGAACAGTATGTACACACATTGGAGAAGTGACATGTTCACGTAAGTGAAATAAAAATCGGGACTCTATGGGGCAGTTTATTATTTGGGCCATTGGTAATACAACCTGCCATTATATCAGTCATTATACGACTATGAGTTTATGTCCTCAAGTGTTAACTAAATAGGATCAGTACTTATTTTTTACTCTGTCAAAAATGATTTTACAGAGCTAATCCTTTAATCATAGTATCTGATTCATAAGTCTGCCATACTTTTTGGAAGGATACAAAAATGAATTTTCTTCCTACTATTCTCATCTAATACATACTAGCTTGCTATGTGTTCCCCTCATAGGCTCAATTCTTAAGACTATTATCTTTCCCTTCTATGTATAGAAGACATAGATATGAAGACATATCACATCACCTGAATCAACGTTTTTGAACAAATTATGGGGACAGGTGTTCTTTCTGTGGATTCAGAATTGTTCTACACATTTTGTAAATACCCAGAGAGAGAGAGAGATTATCTTTATTCTGTAGTTCCTGAGCATTTCTATGGCTGTTTCTGTCCATTTTTATACAGCTGATAATATTTTATCTTCTACTTCTGTTCCTGCCTAGTCTTTCCCCAAGACTGAGTTCTATAGTCCCTTAAGGAAGAAGCAAACTGCTGAATTGACAGAACTGAAAAATGGGGGTTGCATTGTATAAATCTTGCAATTCTTTCCATTAGGCTGCACATATTTTTACTGAGCATATGATTATCAAATTAAAAATTAGTTTTTGCAATCCATAAAGCAAATTTATTAAATAAACACAAAAGATTACAATTATAATAATCTTTATTACAGTCACTGAGCAGTTCTTGAGCGAAAGACATTCTTAAGTATTCTGTAGGATTGTATTTTAAAAAAAATTTCCCCGTCTTGTTCCGTTTATTTTCAACAAAACAATGAAATACTATTTTTATAAGCTTACTAGAGGAAATAATTGTCAGCCACTACAACCTTTTGCTTCACACAGGGATTTGTGGGAATATGAGCAGCAGATGACTGTTCAGATTCCAGTTAAATTCCAGTAGAAGAAAATATTTTTTTTTCTTCTGGGACTGCTAGATTTACTGCACGGGTTTACTATGCTGCTAATTGTCAGACTTCTGTAGATGGGGAACGGAAACTGTCAGATAATGGTGTGAATAAGGTCACACTGTCAGCTCATTGCTCATATGACATTTGAACCACCTCACATTTGCTGCCCCATGACTGTATTTCTATTTTGGCATGCTATTACCATCATTAAACTTGTCGTCATTTTAACCAAACAATATTTAGCATCTGTGTTTCTTTCTCTTACCTACAGTGAACCGAAATTGGCCCATCTTGTCCAAACTGCTCTTTTGTTTTATGAACTTGGCCAATGAAGTCTATAAACCCTTCTCCCGATTTTGGCACTCCTTGTTCAGGCCAGTCAGTAAATTGGAATTGCCTCACTGTTCGGGACTGGCCATCCTTGGAATGAAAAGCAGAGATATCAGATGTGGGACGTACAGCAGAAGAAGAGATGTTCAACATTCTTATTTAGATTTTGTGAACGTGTGTTGACAAGGAAAGTGACCCGCAATAAAACAAAGATAGCTTTCCTGCAATCTAACTACAGTCATGATGAAGTTTGCCTTTTGCTCCTTTTTTGCCATTAACAGAACCACAGTGACACAAGAGTGCAATTTCATTAACCACAGTGATGCTCAAATTATTCGATGCCCTGGAAAGGGCATTTTGACATTTAAATGCTGGAAAAGCAGACAGGAAAACAGGCCTGGAGGAAACTTGATTTTGAAGCAATACCAACAAACACAAAAACATATTTTGTCTAATGGTCACTATTATGTCCGTCTTGTTGCCCCTTTTCAACGTGTTCCTCTGTTGGCCCAACCAAGCCACTTGAATATTTATGGAAAGGATTCTTTGGCTACTAATTTTTTTCATGTTAATTCTTTTTTTCTTCATAGCATCTATTTCTCTATCAAAGCAGCATGAAAATGATAGCAAAGCCTGCCTAAAGTATTAAAAATATTCTTATTCAAGCAATTGCTGAAATTGCAATTCTGGATCTACTTTGTGAACCAAGATTTGAAGAAACTTCTTTGCAGGCAGACAACAGAAACAAAGTGAACTCATGTAATTCAAGATAGCCTGGTAAAATTAACATTGTTATTGGTGCATCAGCTTGCATATATGTCTACCTGTAACAATTTCAGGCATTTTGATATCATGAAAAATATAAAAGAATACCAACTTCCTTTTTCCAGCTGATAGAAGCCTTTTTAAATGGTTTCTTGGAGGAAGTTCAAATTTGCCACAAGTGAGTGGTTCTTTATAGCTTAGTCTTTGGATTAGTATTGTAAATCATGAGTACAGTTCATAATAGTGGCCTTTGTGACATGGACACCTGCCTAATTAGGGCCGCCTTTATATGTCTCACTTTCTAAACATCCAAAGCACCACTATCATTTTTGATCTCCATAAAATCAATTAAGTGACCCAACATGAACTAGATCTTATCAAAATGAAGACATCAAGTCCTTTATCATTTGTAGCATTTGCCCTGGAAAAAGTAATAGCTATAGTAATTGGCAGCAAGAGAACAGATTATGTATCAAAGGATTTGATCAACCTGCCTCAACTGCTGTGCTGACTTCCCTTCATATATTGTCAGACTATCGAAACTGACATTTAATAGAAATGACACAAATTGAACTATTGCTATTAACCTTCATGCCTTCTGGATACCTTCTACATTCTGAATGCATCCACTTTCTAGCCGGGGTAGGAGAATCTGCAGATGCCATCTCTCTGTGCCTGCAAGCTATAATTGAGGCACGGTGCACAAGAGGAAGATGGGAAAACTATTGCTAGATGCCAATTGCTTAAAATTGCACTTTCTGCAGAATGAAACCAATGAAGAATCTCAGTGATGAACGGGGATTCTTATAAAGCAGATTGGAAGCTGGAGGCTGGGAAAAAAAAAAAAGCATTCTCCCACCAATGCATTCATTTTA
>JANHFP010002627.1:75548-86781 GCA_032468135.1 Calamaria suluensis | reverse complement strand
AAAAAGTAAAAATTATACCTTAAATAATATTTGAAAAGATGTGATATTATATATATGCAATTTTTTTAAAAAAAATTCTTCTTTCTGTACTAAAAATTTATACAATAAAAAACTTTTTTTTGCAAAAAAAAAAGAATGATAATTTTTTTACACAGGTTTTGTTATAATCCTCTCCCAATGGAATTTCTAAATCCAAAAGTTTGCTTAGAATGTTCCCATCTCACTCCATATTTCCTTAGAAAATCCTGGGGAATCTGTAAAGATTAGTGTCTTACTCAAAACTAGGAACAACTAAGTTTAACAAAAGCCATACAATGGTTGTCCCAAAGGTGTTTTTTCAAGAGGCAAGTCCAGTTGCCACTTGAAAAAGCACCTTTGGGATAACCGTGACCTGGATGATTGAGAATCTCCATAAACTTTACTATAGTTCTTCTCCCACGACTACCTGACAGTATTTCTGAAGATTAGAAAGTTATCTTGGCTAAATGAAAGCACACTGTGAAAGTATCAGTGAACTTGGGCTTAATGCAAATTAAAACAACAGAATAAATGCAAACATGTACCTCTTTTTTTCCTTGCTCATCAGGTGTCCATTTCTGATTTGTGAGAAGATCAAATAATATAAGAGATCCTACGAAAAGAACATCATGAGCAGGTATCAATGTCTTGGAGAAAATCACAAATAGAATTTGACAAAGCTTTCAACCTTCTCAATCTATAAAATATAGATCCATAATTCTTGTTAGTTTAAAAAAATGGGAGAAATTATTGATTTTACAATTTGAAAAGTGGAACAAATGGAAGAAACTAGTTTTTTTTTTAATCTATAACTTAGCAATTTTATCCTCAAGGTTTTTTTAACTTTGTACAAAAAAAAGACAAACCCCCTTCAAAAGTTTATGTTCTAATTATTATTTTTTGCTATACAGAAATGTATTATCAGTATATTATCCACTAGACACCAAAATCAAGGAGAGAAACAAATCTACTGGCCCTGCAAATTTTTAATCAACTGGCAAAAAAATCCTTGAACACATTACATTCTGAAAAGTCAGAAAAACTCAGGAGATGCTGCATCCCAGGAACACAAAGATCTAGTTTCAATACAAAATTTAAAATACCGCTACCCCCCACCGCAGGGAGGCAGAACTGAGAAGATGGTTCCGCCCCAGGCGCCTGATGGACCCTGAAAGGTTCCAGACGGAGCATGGGCCATGTCCTGAGACTCTGACACACAGCTTACCCAGAAAGCTGGTAGCGGCCTGGGATAGGGAGGCCGCCACTGCCCTGGATCAAGTTGTGCCTTTGCAACCTCTGACCTGGCACAGATCCCTTTCAGCTCCGTGGTTTACGGAGGAGCTGCGGGAGATGAAGCGCCGGAAAAGATGTCTAGAGAGAGCCTGGAGAACAAGCCGCACTGAATCCGACCGGACACGGGTGAGATCCCATATTGGGACCTACCTAGTGGTGAGAGGCAGCGAGGTCTACATACATCACTGCCCTTATCGCATCTGCAGAAAATCTCCCTGCCGCCCTGTTTAGGGTAACCCGCTCCTTGCTGGATGCACGAGCTGGGGAGGACCCCTTACAGGGTAGGGAGGAAGAGTTTTCACGATACCTGTATGATAAAATCACTCAGATTCAGGATAGCTTGGACTCCGGAGGGGGTGGCCACGTGTGTGTGTGTGTGCCTGGGGCAGATCTTGAGAGGGTTATCTGGGATGAGTTCGATCCTGTGACTGCCGAGGGCGTGGACAGGTTGCTGGGGAGGCTGAACATCACCACATGCTTGTTGGACCCGTGCCCTTCCTGGTTGGTTTCGGCCACCAGGTCGGTGACGTGAGGCTGGCTCCAGATGATTGTCAACACTTCTTTGGGAGAGGGATGGGTTCCTACCGCCCTTAAACAGGTGGTGGTGCAATCTCTCCTCAAGAAGCCTGGCCCAGACCCAGCTCTCTTAAGCAATTATTGTCCAGTCTCCAACCTTTCCTTTCTGGCGAAGGTTGTTGAGAGTGTGGTGGCGTGACAGTTCCCACAGTACCTGGAGGAAGCAGCCTACCTGGACCCATTTCAATCGGGTTTCAGGCCTGGGTACAGCACTGAAACAGCATTGGTCGCATTGGTTGATGACCTCTGGAGGACCTGGGACAGGGGTTATTCCTCTGTCTAGGTCCTGTTAGATCTCTCAGCGGCTATTAATACCATCAACCATGGTATCTCATTGCAGTGGCTGGGGGGGTTAGGTTTGGGAGGCACCGTTCTTCGGTGGTTCTCATCCTTCCTCTCCGACTGCTCGCAATTTGTGTTGACAGGAGGACAGAGATCGACTCCTAGACCTCTGGTGTGCGGGGTGCCACAGGGGTCGGTCCTATCACCTCTCCTGTTCAACATTTATGTGAAGCCGCTGAGCGAGGTCATCCGTGGGTTTGGTGTGAAGTGTCATCTCTACGCGGATGACACTCAGTTGTACATCTCCAAACCAAACCACCCCAACGAGGCTGTGGAAGTGATGTCCCGGTGCCTGGATGCCGTATGGGTCTGGATGGGACAGAACCCATCCACGACCGAGTGGCCGTGGTTTCTGGCATCTCGATATGGCCAGTGGACTCCATCCCTGGCTATTGGGGATGAGAACCTCCTTCCCACAGAGAGGGCTTGCAATCTAGGCATCCTCCTGGATGTACGGCTCTCATTGGAAGATCATATCACAGCCGTCACCAGAGGGGCTTTGTATCAGGTTAGCTGGATATGCCAGTTGCGCCCCTTTCTGGATCGGGATGCCTTACGGACAGTCACTCACGCACTGGTCACCTCTCGCTTGGACTACTGCAATGCTCTCTATATGAGGCTCCCATCGGGGAGCACCCAGAGGCTCCAGCTGGTGCAAAATGCAGCAAGCACACGGGCGGTTATGGGGGTGTCACAGTTTCACAGTTTGACCCCACTCCTGCGTGAACTGCATTGGTTGCTGGTGGTCTTCTGGGTTCGCTTAAAGATTCTGGTTATGACCTTTAAGGCAATCCATGGCATGGGACCAGGGTACGTTCAGGACCACATTCTGCCAGTGATCTCCCATCGACCGGTGTGGTCTCATAGGGAGGGACTGGTGAGGGTCCCAATGGCCTTGATGTGCCATTTGGCGACCCCAAGAGGCAGGGCCTTCTCAGTGAGGGCACCGGCCCTCTGGAACAAACTGCCCCCAGCACTGCAGAGGCTCTCTGATTTGAAAGTATTTCATCGGGAGCTGAAGACCTTGTTCTTTCAGCAAGCCGGCCTGGGATGATTGGGGTTTTAAATATAAATATAAAATTAGTTTTTAATTTTAAATTTTAATTGAATATTAATTGAATTTTAACTGGTTTTAGTTGAGGACAGCTCAATTTAATTATTTTAAGTATTTTAAATTGTATATTATGTGTTTTTAACTTGCTGTCAACCACCTCACATCTTCGGAGATGGGGCGGTATATAAATTTAAATAATAAATAAATAAATAAATGTCATTGGAATTTTCAGGCAATGATTATATTTCTTGATTTCAGATGCAGCTCGCTGTGATCCTTGCCCAGAAGAACAATATCCCAACAAGAACAAGGACCAATGCATTGCCAAGAAGATCCACTTCCTTGCCTATCAAGACACCCTGGGATACAGTTTAGTTTCTCTCACTCTTTCTCTCTCTGTGACCACAATAGCAGTTCTGGCAATTTTCCTTAAGCATCGTGACACACCGATTGTCAAGGCTAACAACAGAGATCTCACCTACCTCCTCCTGATCTCCCTCCTGCTCTGCTTCCTCTGCTCCTTCCTCTTCATTGGTCAACCCAGGAAGCTCACCTGTCTCTTCCAACAAACTGCCTTTGCAATTCTCTTTTCCCTTGCAGTGTCTTCTGTATTGGCAAAAACTGTCATGGTGGTTCTGGCCTTCATGGCCACCAAGCCAGGGAACAAGGCAAGAAACCTCTTAGGAAAACCTCTGACTTATTCCATTGTCACTGTCTGTCCCCTGATCCAAGCAGTTCTTTGTGCCACCTGGATGGTGACCTCTCCCCCATTTCCCAACATGGATTTCTACTCCTTGGTAGGAATGGCCATCTTGGAATGCAATGAAGGCTCAGCTTTTATGTTTTATGCTGCCCTAACTTACCTGGGTTTATTGGCCATCGTCAGTTTCACGGTGGCTTTTTTGGCTAGGAAATTGCCTGACTGCTTTAATGAAACAAAGTTCATTACTTTTAGCATGCTGATATTTTGCAGTGTTTGGATCTCTTTCCTCCCCACCTACCTGAGCACGAAAGGGAAGTCCATGGTGGCTGTGGAGATCTTCTCCATCTTGGCCTCTGGGGCTGGTCTCTTGGCCTGCATCTTTTTCCCCAAATGCTACATTATCCTACTGAGACCCCATCTTAATTGTAGAGAAAATATAATGAGGCACAAGGATATCTGATTTATGGAGAAAATTTGAAAGGTTTATTTTGACTTTGGACCATTTTTGTATATGACGTAATTTCTTAGAATTGTCAAGTGAGAGAGCAGATAGTTCATTAAATATTTGAAAATCAAGTTTACTAATCATCAACGTTTTATTTTTTATTAAAGCCAGTTTACACGACTGATGCCCCATGAACAGTTTGGAAATAAGTTTAGATATTGAAGCTGTTGATATTAATTTCCAGAACTACTGATATATTTCCTGATATATTCATCAAATTTATCTTTATAAAACTGTTGGGATGGCTTCACTGTGTTGGGTTGTTTTTAGGCTTGTTCATTTACATTGATCCCTGAAGCTTTGCTGAGGTCCCACATCAAGTCCCCCATAAGGTCACCCATCCTCAACCTGATATTCTTAACCAGTTTTGGCCCTTCCTGGATGAGGTTCTGCACTCAACCACTCATGCCCGAGTGATCATCTTCTGTGTGGAATATTC
Organism: Calamaria suluensis; assembly: GCA_032468135.1. Taxonomy (NCBI): domain Eukaryota; kingdom Metazoa; phylum Chordata; class Lepidosauria; order Squamata; family Calamariidae; genus Calamaria; species Calamaria suluensis. Next base: position 81,851 of record JANHFP010002627.1, on the reverse strand, counting down.
CACATGGGGCTAATCTTAAAAAAAGTATCTGGAATATTCAGCTGGGACCAAATACAGCTGTCTGACAATTTTGGGCAGAGGATGAATGGCACAGGTGACAGCTCTGAAGCACAAGCTCCATTGCTTCAGAGTCCAATTCAAAGTGTTTGTTATAACCTTTAAGGTCCTAGATGGCATCAGTCCAGGTTAGCTATGCAACCATCTTCAGGCCTTTAAATATTTGGTTTTTAAGTTTTTTAAGTTTTAAGTTTTAAATAATATATCTGATACTGTTTTAATATGGCTGTAAACCATACGGAGAGGGGCCGTATATAAATTTAATAAAATAAATAAATAAATAAATAATAAATAAATAAATACATTAGCATCTCTCAATCCACATCAGCAGAGAAAGTATGCTTTTAATGTTCAGTTTTTATACCACTCAAAGTCCCCCTGTAAGTGAAATAGGCAATTTAGCATTTGATCAAGAAAATAAAGGTTTGGAAAAGTGGGTTCCATAGCAGAGGTCTCCTGTCTCCTGGGTCTTTTGCAGATGGGACCTGTCATTTTCCCTCCTGCTGACCTGATGGGGCAGGTAGATGAAACCAGGGAGAGGAGGTCCCTCAAAATGACCTGGGACAATCCATGTAGTGTGTTAAAGGTCAAAACTGTACCTTTCATTCCACCTTGAAATAAAACAGCAACATATGTGTTTCATAAGGCAGAAGTTTGATGTGCTGTTCTTGGAGCAGATATAGCTTGCCACAGTGCTGCATTTTGCACAAATTCAGACATCTAAATATTGTTCAAGGTCAGCCTCATGTGGAATATGCATTACAATAGAATATTGAGAAGATGAACAGGGGATGAATAACTGTGAACAGACCCTCATGAACCAGGAACAGGTGCAACTGACACACAAAACACACCACTGCAAAGGGTCTCGTAGTTGAAACTGCCAACTACTCTTTGTGCAGTAGTTACGAAGGACCTCAATTTTTCACTTGGTCTGTTGGGGGCAAAGGTGGTAAAACCTCATATCCAGAATAGCCCAAACCTAAACCCACTCAGGTTTTCCAGGATTGAGTTGAAGCCTGATTCTCCCCTCCAGAACCTCCTCTAGATCCAATCACTACAGCACTCACATAGCCAGTTGTGGGACCTGTCACTCCCAATCAACGCAGATTGGTATCTGTCCTGTAGAAGTGAGGAGAACTTGCAAAATGCAGTGTTGCCCACTTCCTAACAAGAACCTGATATAGAGGCTAATGTTGAAGACCACCGAGAGGTTGAGAAGAGAAAGATGGATCTGCTACTACCATCCCATTGCTGTCAAACTTATCTAAAATTCAACCAATGTGTCAACCCTGAAGTTGACCTGACCGTGGCCATTTTGGGGCTTCAGAGGTACCACACTGGAGCTGAGGGGTAGAGAGAATACAGATACCTGGTTTTTTTTAGACAAAATATAATACTTTCCCCTGGGAAACAAGGACAGCTCCACAGCTGGCCAAGGGGAAGAGGAATGAAATTACCTGGCAACCTGATGGCACCTTGATTGGATCATGTGACTAATTGTTTGGAAAAGGGGGAATACTTTTAATTATGTGAAAACCATGGGAATATCCAGAGTTGGTTTCCACCAGCCTGTGCCAATATGTTATATCCAGTAAAACTAATATGTGATGAACCTACCTGCCTTGGAATTCTGTTTGCTATGGGTGTATTACTTGGAACCCTGACACAATGTGTTTTCTCTCCCACATTCCAGTTCTGAATCCTGACTGAAAGTGGCCTAGAAAGCCCACCCACATTCTGGTGAAGATACTGCATGGCCAGCTTCTCCACAACCTTTCCTTTAAAAGGGGACCTTGGTAGTGGATGAGAATTGCCCAGTGTGGTGGGATCCAGCCATAGGTTCTTGAGAAGGGAGCAAACCAAGACCTCCTTAAGAGGTGGAAGTACCACACCAGCATTTAGATGTGCCCAACATTTTCAATAGACCCTCTTGTCTATTTGTAAGATCTGTTGCACAACTTGATTTCTGGATTCATCTCCTACCATGTGTTTATAAACAAACCAGTTACTCCATTCAAGTGTTGGTTTGACTGCTCACACGGTGCAACTGATTCTTGTGTTTCACCATGCCCAATTAGGGTGGGGTGCATGGGCTAGATGACCTACAAGGTTCCTTCCAACTCTGTTCAACTGTAATCAGCTCTCAATGCTATCCAATCAAACATTGGCTCAGGCCAAACTCTATCTTGTTTGCAGGTACTCAGTGTCATATAGGTCAAATAACATCACCTTGACTCTCAGGTCCACCTACTCCATGGATTACAAGAGACATAAACATTTTCCCCCTGTTTGGTGCACAAAAAAATCTAGTATTATGTAGGTATGATATTGCTGTTCCTTGCCATTATCGGAAGAACAGTCATTCACAATGTATCCCCTGTGGATTTCTACCCACAAAAATCTTCAAAGATAAAACATAGTATAAACAACATGGTTTTAGTTCCCCAGGTGAGGGCTGGACATATCACCTTAGCATGTCTTGAAAAGAGCTGACTCCAGGGTTTGGTGTAGCTTAGCTGGCCTGTTTCTCTCTGGTGACAGGATGAGTACAGGTAAGAGGCAACATGGTTGATAAAAATTTACCCAAAGATCATCTAGTTTATCTCGAAAGATGTACCTATTCTATATACTGTCTTCATCTTTCCTTAAAACATTTACAGAATCCACAATGGTGTGAAAATTAGTGGCTCCGCTACATAATTGACAGTCAAGCTGAAACTAAGTTAATCAAGCAAAAAGAGCAAATGGGAGGAATTGCTTTTACTCAAAGCTGCAAACAAGTTACCTAGACCTCATCCACATAACAAAGGAGAAGGTCTGTAAACACACATAGAGTTCATTAAAATGGTCTCCCACCAGAACTGTGTATTCACAAGAATGAATATTATAGATGACATCCACGCCTGCAGTGTCACTCTAGAATCAGTCCGTAGACACTTCCACACATCTAAGAACTCAGAGGAAGGCAAATTCCTCAAAGAACAATTTTATTGGAGATTTAATATTGGCACAAACTGGTGAAAACTGACTCTGAAAGTTCCCGCAGTTTTCACCTGATTAAAGGTGAAATTTCCCCCTTTCCACAAAGAATCAGGAACTTGATAAAGTAAAGGTTACCCTCGCACATATATGTTAGTTGTTTCCGGCTCTAGGGGGTGGTGCTCATCTCCATTTCAAAGCCGAAGAGCCAGCAGTGTCCGAAGACGTTTCTGTGGTCATGACGCTGGCATGACTAAATGCCAAAGGGACACAGAACGCTTTTGGTGGAAAGGTAACAACCTTTCCACCAAAAGTGTTCCCTATTTTGTGAGTGATCCAACACTGGAAGTTTTTAAGAAAATGTTGGATAACCATTTGTCTGAAGTGGTGTAGGGTTTCCTGCCTGGGCAGGGAGTTGGGCTGGAAGACTGCCAAGGTCCCCTCCAACTCTGTTATTCTATTCTATACATGGCTGATGGGACATATCATCCAAATGTATAGGGTGGTGCATTATATTTTATCTCCATATAGAGTATGAAAGATGATTATAAGGTAATTGTTTTCTGGAAATCATTTGAAAAAGGAAGTTAAGTGCAAATAACATAAGAAAAACAATAGAATGAATTGGATTTAGAAAGTATCACAAGCTTAAAAAATTAAGCTTCCAGAAGATAACCTCAATATGCTTCAATCAATAGCACATACTCTCTTGGGGGGGGGGGGGAGAAAGAAACAATCTTACCTCTTTAAAGAGGATATTTACCAGATAATGCTGTACAAAGTATTTTTCTATATTAAAATAATTGAGAAGAAGACCATGCATAGAAAGCAAAATATATACATTGTGGTAATCATTTGGGACTCAACCTGTCATCTATGGCAGGGGTCTCCAACCTTGACAACTTTAAGACTTGTGGACTTCAACTCTCGGAGTTCTTCTTCTGGCCTCTTCCAACTCTATCATTCATGGCTGGCTGAGGAACTCTGGGAATTGAAGTCCACAGGTCTTAAAGTCACCAAGGTTGGAGACCCCTGATCTATGGCATCTCCTTCATCACAACAAATCTTCTAGATAGGTTGGGGTAGGGATTATACTTGCTTAAAATCCCTTAGATTAGGTTTATGGACTAAAACCTAACAATTGCTTTACATACATGGACTTCTCTTCACAGGTTTTCCCAAAAACAAGTGTTTTCCACAGTAGCGCAGAAAAACAACAGGTAGGATCTGGGCAATGGTCTATCTCAGTACCATACAATATTATTTTATACTGCATATAGTCAAAATCCTATACCTATGTCCATGTGTAAGAATTTCCAATGTACTACTGGATTTCATTTAATGAATTACATAAATATATTTCAATATAAATAGGAAAGGGAATGTGTTTTAAATTAAATGCATATATAATAATATAGCAGTAAGTCTGAGAAAAAATATTCTAGAGAAAAACTGAGGACATTTTTTTCTTTATGCTTTGCATATTACAATCAGGTTTTTAGGGGAAAATATACCCATTTTATATTCACATTAGTTGCCTGAGTTTAAATCTCTCACACCTGAGATTAATACAGGCTTCACCCTGAATTACTTTGCAGTCTGGAGTAGTTTTGAACAGGAAAGCTCTCTACAAATTCACTTCACTTTCAGATACATAAAAGCACATAAAATACATGAAATATTAAAATTTTGTCTGTCCACACAGATGCATATTAAGGTGAAAAAGTGGGAGAATGCATGTGCTAGTATAGTTATTTGCCTTTTATATAAAAATACATATTTTCATTTCAGAACAACTAGGAAGTGCATAAACTGCCATTAATTAGATTTTTTTCTCTTCTTAAAATATGGACTAGAAGGCAATCAGTCAAAACAATCAGTCTGTTGGAGATGAAATATCAAGTGACATTTTCCTAGTTAATAACAATTAGTCAATTGTTATTTCTGTAGCATAATATTGTATGTAAGTGTATTGTATTTATCTAAAAGCCACTGTTTTGTCTGAGAAAAAGCCAGAAAAAAACTCCAGGTAAAAGTCGAAAGGGAGACAATTTCCTGGCATTTACTGCTTAAAAACTAGAATAGGCTGGTTTTTTACAGGATTAATAGGCATTTTTTTTCTTAATTGTTCCAGAGTCTAGATTTTCATAGAAGTAGAGCAAAGTCATGGAACCACCTAGCTCAACTCACAGCAAAAAAGAAAGAAAGTTAAAATAAGTGAAATGTTTTCTTAGGGCAAGAAAGGAAAAATATTTGGATCTTCAGAAATGGGCGTTCAAAGCACCCTTTCCCATTGGGTGGCACTACTGGGAACTCACTTTATGCCACTTAGGCACCAAATGAACCAATTTGGAACACTAGTTAAAAGTTCCAGACTAGAAACTGGGAGACTATGAGTTCTACTCCTGCTTAGGTATAAACCAGGCAGGTAACCTTTGGCTACATACACTTTTTCAGCCCTAGGAAGGAGATAATGGTGAACTACTTTCTGAAATTACAGATTCTGAAATCTTAGCAAAATAAAAACTACAGAACGTGTCCAGAATCAAGACAGACTTGAGGTGGGAGGAATAAGCAGCAAGGGCATTTTTGCAGCCCAGGTAACCACCCTAGGGAACTGAATTCTTTTTTAAAAAACAAAATTACACATGCATACAGATGCAATGAGAGAGAGGGTAGAAGATAGAAAATTAAAACAGAAACTAAAAGAAAAAGAGAGTTAAATTTTATATGAGATGATACTTTAGTTTATTTATTTATTTATTTGTATTTATATACCGCCCCTCTCCGTAAATATGGATCTGGTAGGATTTGGTGGTGGTGTTGTTTTCCATTTCTTCAAAAGACAAAAGAAGACAGTCGCCTGCACTTTCAGACTTGTTGGTCTGAAGTTTATAATAGCTTAGAAGTGATCAACGGGCAATTTCCAAAAGTGATTACAAAGTGCAGTTTGCAAACTTAGTGTTCTTTAAAAATCTTCACTGTGGTTCTGAGCAAGATAGCTTATCCCAGTGATAGAAGGAAGGAAGGAAGGAAGGAAGGAAGGAAGGAAGGAAGGAAGGAAGGAAGGAAGGAAGAGGGAGGGAAGGAGTTCCACCCTAGGCGCCTGATGGACCCTGAGAGGTTCCAGATGGAGCTTAGGCCAATTCCTGAAATCCTCACACGCAGCTCATCCGAGGAGCTGATGGAGGCCTGGAATAGAGAGGCCTCTGCAGCCCTGGATCGAGTCGTGCCAATGAGGCCTCTGATCTGGCATGGAGCTCG
>JANHFP010002627.1:53183-71513 GCA_032468135.1 Calamaria suluensis | reverse complement strand
AAAGGTGCACGGAACGCTGTTACCTTCCCACCAAAGGTGGTCCCTATTTTTTCTACTTGCATTTTTACATGCTTTCGGAACTGCTAGGTTGGCAGAAGTTGGGACAAGTAACAGGAGCTCACCCTATTACACGGCACTAGGGATTCAAACTGCTGAACTGCCGACCTTCCGATCAACAATCTCAGCTGTCTAACCTGCTGAGCCACCGTGTCCCTTAGAATGTGGTATTATAGGCTAATTCTGACTGCAGACTGCTAGTAATTCAGCAGTTCGAACTTGACCGGCTCAAGGTTGATTCAGCCTTCCATCCGTAAAATGAGGACCCAGAATGTTGGGAGCAATATGCTGACTCTGTAAACCACTTAAAGAGGACTGTAAAGCACTATAAAGTGGCATATAAGACTTAAGTGCAATTGCTGTTAGTTGATATCAATGGCAGCCAGTTTTCCAGAGGAATCTCCATTTTTAGGTTGTAAATTGAAATATAATGAACAAAACTAGCATATTAATATTTATTTATTTATTTCATTATACATTAAAAAAGATTTTAATAGCCATACAACTCAGTGACTCTAGGCAGCTTACAGAAATAAAAGCCCATTGCAAAACCCAATAAACCCCCACCCCTCTAGTGAGAACAATCGAGAACAATCAAACCAATCACTTGATGAGCTCCACGTCAACCAGGAGTCCACTGGTAAAACCATGTCTTCAGGGCCTTTCTACAGGATGTCAATCTTCTTTCTTTCTACTACAGAAAAGACCCTTCTTAGTTGCATTAGATCATTGACAGCTAACCTTTTTGAAATCATGTGCCAAAAGCGGGGAGAGCAGGGTGGTGGCGTCCACCTGAGTGCCCATACCCATAATTATATGTGCCCTACCCCCACACACATGCGTACATGAACACACACACCCGTGCATGCGCACATGATCCCCGGTGGGTTCAGTAGAGCTGCTTTTTGCTTTCCGTTGGCTCCAGAGCCTCTCTAGGAGCTGGGGGAAGATGAAAACGGGCTTCCCCACACACCCCAGAGGCCCTCGGGAGGCCAGAAACAGCCTGTTTGGCGACTTCTGGAAGGCCCATTTTTTGCTGTCCACTGACTCCAGGACTTCTCTAGGAGTCTGGGGAGAGCAAAAAACAGGCCTTCCCCACTCCTGTGGAGTCCCTCCGGAGGTGAGAAACAGCCTGTTTCCCAACTTCCAGTGGTCCCCGAAGGCCTGAAAAGGAGCTGTGCTTGCATGCCCACCTATATGGCTCCATGTGCCACCTGTGGCACGCGTGCCATAGGTTCGCCATCACTGCACTGGATGGACCTTCTTAGGAAGTCTGTTATCATCCCCTGCTTTCCCGCTCTGATGGGTCAGGTAGATTTAACTGGGGAAAGGTGGTCTTTAAAATAATCTGACTCCAGGCCATGTGTGGCTTTAAAGGCGCCAACCAGCACCTTGAATTGGACCCCGAGCAAATCAGTGCGGATCCTGCAAGAGAGGTGACACATGTGCAGATTTAGACTTGCACAAAAGCATGCAGGGCACTGCGTTTTGAACTAACTGCATCAATATGTATTCGGATTTCATCAGGAATTTTTTTTAATGTTCAATATTGTGATATTTAAGTATCTCGAAACGGAGAATTGCCAAAGCAGCAGCAAAGGTTTTTTTCCCGACTAGCAGTAGATGCTTTTCTGAAATAAAAGCACATTTGTTTGTGACTGGTTTTTTTTCAGTGGAGGGCAAGTACAGTAAAAACATGCTACCACTTGCCTATATTGTTAAAAAGTCTTTTCTAGCCATGTTGCTAGATTTTTGTCTGATAAATTGTACCATTCATGTACAGGTGTTACGTTGTAATGTAGAAAACTATTTATAAATAAATAAATGTAGAAAAGAAGGATCCATAGCTAAGATTCAAAGAGGTTGTTAAGAGTTCAGAGTGTTTTCGTGTAACACTGAATTTGTATGTCTCAGGCAGCAGCTGCTTTTGAAAATGAGGGACATTTTAAAAGGTATGGCTTAGGGAATACTATTCAAAGAAGAATGTGAGGGGGGAAATCCTTTGGGTGATTGTAAGTTGCAGATAAATTGACTCTATATCCCAAACTACAAATAAGAGGACTACCAAATAGATGCATGGTATTTAAAGTATAGAAATCTTGCAAATTCTTCCCTTATCCTTGCAAATACCAAGAGCATTAGGAATACTTATTATCGCTGTGCTTTAATCCTAGCTAATGCTTTTTCCCTTTTAAGCTGGAAATTACATGATGGTATATTGCTCCTCACTGCCTCTTTTTTGCTATCTATCTACATATCTATTTATATTTGTATATCAAATGTAACCACCAATCTGCCTCATGCTACTTTTCTCGTTCCTTGTAGCCTTTATAAGGAGAAATTGAGAGACTATCAATTCAAACGCCTGAAATATTTCTATGCAGTGGTTGACTGTGACTCCCCTGAAACAGCCAATAAAATATATGAAGAGTGTGATGGACTGGAATTTGAAAGCAGCTATTCTTTTGTGGACTTAAGGTATCATATATTTATTTTTAAGGGCTAATTTGGTTTCACCAACTTCTAATTATCTTTCTCATTACAAAGCAAGAATAATGTGCCAGTTTGCTTTCCGGTCTTTGATTGTAACCTGGGTTCCCACCTACAGAAATGTATTTAACTTCCTCATGTTCCCTTGATGGTGTTTTGACCAAACTGAGTTTGATACGTGTGTTTCACATCCATGTAAAATACTAAATATTTGGTATGGTTGCTATCTGTGCTTTAAAGCGGTTTATCCAAACTGCCAGTTATACTAAGTTACAACTCTTGCAATTCCTGCCTATTGGGCATGCTGGCTAGGAAATATTGAAACTCTGATCAAGAATAATGGGAGGGCTGCAGAAAGCTACCAAAAGGGATGGTTGAAGACAGAAATTTGTGTCTGGCCATTGATGTGGTCCATACCTTCTGGATTAAATGTATGGATTGGAAAAGAGTTGCCCACATTCTTTTGCACTTTCTAAGTATTCCATTGAATGTACAGTTTCTAAACAGAGAGAATATGCATATTAGAAATTGATATTGGGTGAAAGAGAATCCTTAAAAAAAATAGGATGAGCATATGGTAATGCAACAGGAGTGTAAAGCTCACTGCTAATCTGGAAGGTTTAAACTATTTCCTCTGTCACTGAAGTAGAGTCCTTCACTCACCACTGGAGAAAAATAACCCTGAAATCTGGGAGGTGGCTAGGATTGTCCCCCAGATTAAGTGTTTTTAGCATTAATAATAGCATCAGATTATTTTCAGTTCATTACTATTGAAGGTAGGATTGTTGCTATTGATCAAAACCACTGGAAAACACTTGCTGCCCAATATGCTCTGCACAGGAGATGATGGTGGTGGTGGTGGTGGTGGTGGTGGTGATGTGATAGTATCAGTATCATTTTTCAGTTCCTGCTCTGAGTAAAAGGCGAACACTTTCAGTTTGGCATTGCCCCTTCCCTTATCCAGTCATTGCCTTTTTTTCCATGGCTAATACTAGTTTGAAATCAGGCCTATCAATTTTGTCCCTTTGAGGCATGTTTAATAATGAACTATTTTCTTCTGTCTCCTAAGATTTATTCCAGATGATGTGACATTTGACGCCGAGCCAAAGGACGTGGCCTCTGATGTGGACGTGGCTGCTTATAAACCGAAGTACTTCACATCCGCTGCTGTGGCAACATCAAAGGTACCTTAACAATGTTTTTTTTAAATAGCTATTTAGAATTTGTTTAGCTTTGTGTGTTTCCTTTGTAAATACAGCAGTGGTCAGAGTGTAGCTGGAAGGGGGAAACAACCCATATGTGTTGATGCAATGTAAATTGTTCTTGCAAAAGAGGCTCCTTTCTCTGCTCTTCTTGGAAAGGGTAGTAGCGCATATATAATGAAATAATAGGGCAGCCATTTATTTATAATTCTGATTTTTATGAAGTCATCATGTGAGTTTTACATTGCTTATGCTTTGTAATTGAAATACTGCCTTTGAAAGTCAATTTAAAAAAGTCTAGAAAGTACAGGCTGGGATTCTAAGGGGGGGGGGTTCCATTCTATTGCAACAAATCACAAAGAGCAATAACTTTATTAAATCTACCTTTTTTTTTCTCTATCACTATGTACAAGGAGTCCTCGACTTATGGCCACAATTGAGCCTCCTATTCTTGTGGCAAAGTTTGTTAAGTTAATTTTCCCCCTTTTTTTACGACCTTTCTTACCACAGTTGTTAAAATTAATCACTGCACTTGTTAGATTAGAAACACGGTTGTTCAGTGGATCTGGCTTCCCCATTGACTTTGCTTGTGCGGAGGTCACCAAAGGGGATCACATGACCCCCCCGGGACACTGCAACCGTCATAAATAGGAGTCAGTTGCCAAGCATCTGGCTGTTGGGATGCTGCAACAGTCTTTCCGTATGAAAAATGGTCATATGTCACTTTTCAGTGCCATCGTAACTTCACATGTTCACCAAATGAATGAATTGGGATTTTAATTGATTAGCCTTTTCTAATATTTGTTTTTAAATTTTAAATTTAATGATATATATGACTTGTTTTTAATTATGGCTGTAAACCGCCCCGAGTCTTCAGAGAGGGGCGGTATATAAGTTTAATAAAATTATTATTATTGTTGTTGTTGTTGTTGTTGTTTTGGCTGTTTCTGTTTTTGTTTTCTCATATGTTTTTGTTCTGTATCCCTCTTTCTATTTTTATGAAATGTGTTCTTTTTTACTTCAGATTATAGATAAAGGTCTTTGTGCATGCATATCTCATTAGTTCTCTGTTGTACTTTCTCTCTTGGTATAGTTTCTATTTGGGCCATAATGATCTTATTTTTCAGAATTTCCTGGATTGATTTTCTTTTCAAAATTTCTATCCATAGAATCCTTCACAGTTTTTCACTTAGCTCATTGAAATCATCTCATATCTAGAATACTAATATGACTATCTGCAATGTAGCAGCTTCTTCTCTGGTAATATAACACTACTAACCAAAGCATACAAAACATTTGCTAGACTAATCCTTGAATACAGCTCACCTGTCTGGAACCCACACTGCATATCCGACGTTAATACAATTGAACCTGTACAGAAATATTTCATAAGAAGAGTCCTCCACTCCTCTGCTTGCAACAAAATACCATATGCCACTAGACTTGACTTGTGTTTAGAAAATTTAGAACTACTCTACCTTTGGTATGACCTAAGCATAGCTCATAAATCATCTGCCACAATGTCCTATCTGTCATATCTGTCAATGACTACTTCAATCACTTCAATCACAACAATACAAGAGCACATAATAGATACAAACTTAAAATGAATCACTCCAAATTCAACTGTAGAAAATATGACTTCAGCAACAGAGTGGTCAGTGCTTGGAATGCATTACCTGACTCTGTATTTTCTTCCCAAAACCCCAAAATTTTAACCTAAAACTGTCTACTATTGACCTCACCCCATTCCTAAGAGGTCTAAGAGGGGAGTGCATAACAGCACCAGCGTGCCTACCATTCCTGTCCTAGTGTTCCCTTTAATTGTATTCTTTTTATGTAATCAATTCATCAATTTATATATATATTATCTAATATGTAATCAACAAAAGTAAATAAATAAATAAATAATAAAATATGATTAATTTAAGAATCATGTGGTCAAGGTTCCTACAACTTCCACTCCATCCATTTCTTCCTTATTAGAAAAAAAATCAATATCACTGAATCCCTTTTGGAAAATGACAATGTCTACAAGACACACTGAGAACCTGTTGGATTTCCTATTTGCCACAGAGATATTCAGATAGTTGGTGTCTCCCATTATCAGAATGGATATGTTTCCAGAACACCTGATTTGTGAAGAGTTTATTTATATTTACTGCTGTTTGGGTCATCTGTATTAAACACTCATAACAGCATCATTATTTTTTTCCTTTAATATGTATTCAACCAGATATTTTTCAGACTAATTTTATTGTTGGATCAATCCGGTAATTATTTACATATAATGTCACACATATCCCCTTTTGGCCAGTGTATGGTTTTTCAATACTACATTCCAATCATGAGTTTCATTGTGCCAGGTTTCAGTAATACTAAGAATGTCACATTTGCCTCCCTGTATTAGCACTACCATCAGTTTCTTCCCTGTACTCTATGTGAAATTAGCAGATGTCCCTGCAAATACTCAACAGACAGTTATAAGAAAATGAGAGAATAAAGAGAGAAAGAGCATTTTCTCTCTTATATTGTTAAATATTACTGCATCAAAATCTGTCTCAGCATATATTCTCCTGACAGAGATTTATATAGGTAAAATAATTAACCATTTTGTAGTCCATCTTTGTAAGAATCAAATAAAGCATTAGTAATTCTAGCATTCCTCATTTTATAATCCTTCCAGACTAAGTTCCACTAGTATTTGGTATATAACCCAATTTATGGAAAAGTGTTAAGATATTTTTTATCAAAATTCGTTGTTAGCTTCTTCCTAGAATTCTTTCCATTTTACTGGTCTGCGTCTTAGTTCTATTCTCAGGTATTTTATATATTTATTTTATTCTAATTCCAATTGTGGCAGAAGCACAACCACTTGTATACCGCAGACAAATCTGCAAGCAAACGGCTTTTTAATAAAAAGTATATACCTTACCATACACTTTCTGGCATATGATATAAGGCCAAATGCAACCCTCCAAACTAAATGTAATATATCTTGAGTTGTCTCCTATGTGATGCCTACTGTATATTTAACAGAAATAGCAATGCCCTTTAAGTAATGGGACAGTTTAGAACCCAGAAAATAACAGAAGGGACAAGTGTAGAGAGCAGGTAAATGGCACTGGGATGATTAAGTGTTGTATGAGGATAACATGATGTGTAATTTAATTAATACTAACTAATTTTTTTTTTAAAAAACTTTAAATAGCCCAATATAGAAGCCAGATGAACCAGTTTTAATTCACGTACGTTTCAGAAGGTGTTTTTTTTCAATATTTGTTGTAGATAGTGTATTTCTTTAATAAGTGTTTGCATTTAATTAACCCTCAAATAAATCCCCTTATTTTAGAATTGCTCCAATCACATAAATTTCTTCTTTATAGAGAATATTATTCCGAATGGGGTTCAACAGACTACCCCCACAACAGAGAAAAATTAAGCAAATAATAAATAGTTTTCTTGGTAACTTTCTAATCCCATATCTCTTCAAAAACCAAATAACTATTTTCCATTAAAATAAATAAAATAGATGTGTTAAGTCTCCATTGCAGTGTATTTAATATATTGGAATTGTAATACTCTTTTTTAAAGAAAAAAATAAAATTGTACCTCCATGAAATGGATTGGGGGCAGTGGAAATCTTTCCTCCTCAGGCAGAGAACAAATACTTAATCAACTAAATCTGCAACTTCTTGGAAATTTATTGCTGGGAATGCCATAAAAATTACTACATTTTTTTTGAAGTTGACACTGTTGGAGCACTTCATATTGTACACTACACAACCCATGCTTTTCAGTTGATCCTTTAAAAATGTTTCTCTTTCTCTACTTTTGTCTTTCTCCATATACCTACATGTACATCCACAGGAAATTATCTAACACATTTAACAAACAGTGGTACACTGGGAAATGCATAATTGAATTCCCTGGTCATTCAATTCTTAAACCTCTTTGATCAAAATTAGTTAATTACACTGGGACCAGTGTGTTCCTTGATACATTTTTTGCCATGTCCCCCAGATATGTGACTATATACCCCAACTATATTGTATTCTTTGAAATGCATTTATGAGCCTTTGAAGTTTTTCCCCATTAACAATGTATTGTTCATTAATACACTGCCAGTAATACTTCTCCATTAGGAAATAGCTGTCTGTGACTCATTTTGGGAGGAAAATGTAATAATCCAAAGGTAATTGATAATACTATAGAGTAATGGGAGTGTATGCTCAACTGGGAACAATGTATTGCCCTAGTCTTTATTTTAGTCCATTATTTCTACTGCCCTACAGAAGTTTTCCCCTTGTTTGTATTTATATATTCAGTCTTTGAGCGTTTATCAAACAAGAGAGTTTTGACTTTGCTCTGGCTTTCCACTTTTCTCTATCCACTGTTCTTGTTGAACTCAGAACACTTTTGAAATTTTTGTTAGTACATAAAGATATACCTGATATCTTATACCTAATCAAGAGATTACCTGGCATTAGACACACCAAACTAATTTAAGTGCACAAATTTGTTTAAGGTACTGGTGTAGATAACATTTTTGGCAGAGGAAAAATCACATTAACATGTAACCTGGATTGATGTAATCTTATGAGAATATGTTTATAGTATAATGTTTGGGTTGAAAATTGTTGGCTGTACCCTTTTGGAGTTAGAGATCTGGCTCCTTTTTTCTATCAAATATGAGACCAAGATACCCCATAAGAATCTCTGTTGCACTCTGAGTTGGGGTGAGAAATCAGCAATGCAGGAAATATTTATTCTATTGATTCCTTATAGAAATACCTGCCAAATGTATTGATTGCTAAACAGCAGAATATGCCTGTCAGTGTTAACTTACACATATGCACACAGTTATAATGTCTTATTTAAGCAACAGGTGGAATGTGTCAGAACAAAATATTTTGAAGTGACTATATAACCTGTGACATTTATCTTCTCTTCTGAATGACATGTCTATTGTCTGAGCATATAGTGTGAACAAGAACAATGCTTTTGACTTCAAGGGTTTCATTAAACCGCATATAAGGTTTAAAATTACCTTACCTCAAGGTAATTTAGAGATTAGTGCCTTCCCCTTTGATGATGTTCAGGAACCTATTGTCCCAAGCCTGATGCTAGGATGGGTGTTAATCTATGCTTCCCAGACTTTTTCTCTGGTTGTGGTTTTCCTTTTTTTAATTAAACAATGCCACCTAAGCTAAGCAGCCTCCAAGTATCAATAAATAAATCAGTCCGAGCCTTTTTCCCTTACCCCAAATTGCCACGACTCCTCTCTTTTTAAACCATAGCAACAAATGGGAAGAAATCCCATTTCTCTGTTTGCAAATCTGTTTTCACTTTGCAAAGAATAAGCACATTGTATCCACCCACCGCTTCCTCATTGTCCTCTCCAAGAGGATAGCTTCCTTTAAAGTATTAATATAAACCTTAATGTTAAGGAACACAGTACCTAGTATGGTTTCCTGCTTCTGTTCATGTATCACCTTTGTGTTCCTCTGAGTTAGATAAAGATAGCAGCACCACCATGTGTAACTTTGTGGAACAAAATTACTGTATACAGTGTAGTTTGCAGAAAGGATCACCAGAAGGTAAATGGTCTGTATTTCTATTACAGAAATAGTGATTAATTATAATATCACTTTAATTTACAAACAATCTCAATTTGTTTGTCGTTTGATTAAAACATCAGACAAACAGCTGTATGGGCACTTCTTGGGGTGACATTCACATGTTGACAGCTCTGAACAGCCATTCATCTGAACTAAATCACCATAAAAATTGTACTTCATTGCAGGACTCCATCAGCCAAGGCAAACAAAAAAAAATGCCTAGCTTGAAAGGAGTTCCATGCAAGGGTTAGTCTAAAGCCAGCTTGGTGACTTTGGTAGTCAGTGTCTCTTGGCTAAACTCACCTATAAAGGCAAGATTTTAAAAATCTAAAGAAAAACTACACCGAACAGTTTTGATCCTAAGCTACAAGCCAGAAAGCAATTTATTTTCAAATTTTCATAATTGACGGCATTCCCAGATAGATTTCAAACCATCACACATGGCACATTTCCTGAGTTTTATGTTATACATTTTTCCGGTTACATATGTACATATTTACAAGACAGTGACCTTCTGCCTTACATGAAAAAAGTAACAATTGTTCACCCTGATAAAGCATGTAATCCTATAATTTTCCACAAGAAAATACAGTGATGGAATAGGCTATAATTGAATGATTACATGATAATGTAGTGCTGAATTAAAGTTTTGTGAGTAATGAGTATACCAGTCAGTTGGTCTTCACTAAGCAAGCTGTTTTAAGAAATATGTCATGGCTAAAGGCCACCCCAAAATAGTGTCAAGAAGTTAACTTTAAAGTCTGAATACACCAAGAAGGGGCACTTGCAAATAGCTTATTCATGCATTCACTATTTTTCTCTTCTAACCATGTGAATCATGGTTGTAAGTTTTCTGATCACAGAAAAAGTTACATTCTCTCCTCATATAAAGTGTTGCTTGTTTGTAAGAATGAACCACTTCAAATATTAGAATCTGCTTGGGAGAGTAGCAGGCCTGTGGCATACAGGATAAAACTGAAGGACAGCAATTTACAGTTCTTTTTTTTTTAAAAAAAGGGGGGGACATCAAAATTAAAAACACTTAAATAAAAGCACCAAACTTTTGTTTAATTGTGCTTGTGTTGAATCTAATTGTTAAAGTTATCTGATTTGAATTAACACTTCTTATCAATTTACCTATCAACTTTATATTAAAAGTCTTAGGTTATCAGACTCATTTAAATGCTGTCAACCTTGAAATTTTACATGTTTTGATATTAGTAAAACATAACCACTCTTTCTTTCTCCTCCTCCTCCCTACCAAATAAGGTATTTATTTAGCAAACTTTTAAAAATAATATCTGACTGGTTCAAAATAATTCTCAATGGAAGTTGCTCAGTTTAATGGATGGAGACCTTAACTATGCCTTTGGTGCCATCTGCTGGTTATTGGAAAATAAAAACCACTTATCTATTTTACTTTGGGATAATGAAATTTCAAAGCGGATAAACTAGTGGTCCATATTTAGAGTAGACTAGGACTAGGACTAGGACTAGAACTAGAACTAGAACTAGAACTAGAACTAGAACTAGAACAGAACAGAACAGAACAGAATAGAATCTGGAAGGGACCTTGGAGGATGACCCAATTTTGGCTATACAAAAGATTTACTCATTAAGGTTGATATGGTCAAGATCTGGGACCTGCCCAACAGCTATCAGACACTGAGATTATTTTAGTCATGCCCCCTCTCTTCCAGATGGTGAAGATTGCATGACCACTCCAATGGTTGGACTGCAGGGGAGATGCTGTCACATAATGACTGGCAGAAGCAGCAACCTGGCTTTAAACAGGCTCCCTATATATACTGGATTAGTGTAATTCTGAAAGAGCACTGGATCTATTTGTAGAACATGAATTTAGAACTCTTGGAAAAATCCCCTGTGCTGAAGAGAGCAAAAAAAAAGGCATTTCTTTGGCGAGAGCTCTAGCATGCTGACATGGTCAGTTTCAACTAGAAAGAGAGATTAGTTGTGTTAGATGTGTGTTGCTGGCTCTCTCCCAGAGGAGTTCATTATAGACTTTCTGCTGTTTGTATCACTGTTATTCAGTGGTGAAATCCAATTTTTTTACTACCAGTTCTGTAGGCGTGGCTTGGTGGGCTTGGTGTGGCTTGGTGGTCATGGCAGGGGAAGGATACTGCAAAATCTCCATTTCCACCCCATTTCTGGGGCCAGCCAGACATGGTATTTGCTAGTTCTGCTACCAGTTCTCCAGAACCTGTCAGAACCTGCTAGATTTCACTCCTGCTGTTATTGCCTTGTGGGGGTAGGTACTTTTGGCTGCTTCAAATAATGGCCATTCAGCTTTATTACTAAATAGGGGAAATATAGATAAATATCTAAGGCGCTTTTTAAGCGTAGGGTGCTAGAATAATATGAAATAGATATATACGTGAGTTTGTCTGTTGATGTGATATATATGGTTTTTTTACATTTTAAGATGTTTAATAATTAATAAAGATTATTTTTTTAAAAAAAAACAAATAATGGCCATTCATTGTCAGCACTGCCATTCCTTGAATACATACGAGTTTGAGATATATACGGGTAGACATTGTGGTAAAATTAAGTTCTCTCTACTTTCAGTTTCAGCCTAAGTGACAAGTCAATGATAAATTGAAAGGAGATGGTCCAATACTTCTCACAACACCCTGACCATACCAAAAGCCCAGGCTATTTCTGAACATGGGCCTGCCACTCTTCTGGACCAGTACAAGGCAACTGGTTAATAGACAATGGGTGAATTGAGAGGTCATTGGGAAAGGAAGCTTGAAAAAAGTGCCACACCCTTGTCATTTGAGATAATACTTAGTGATGAACTCCATTGATTAGGAAAAAAAACCAAATCTGTAAGCAAAACTCCAAGGAACGATCAACTCAGAAGACTGGGTAGGAAGAAGCCTAGAATTTAACTCTGAAACTTGAAGTTAAAGGTCTTTAATATATTTCTACTGCAGAGAGCAAATAATTCACTCTTGTTTGTAATGATACTGTACGTCCAATGTAGCCAAGTAGAATCTGAGGGTTTTCTGCCAAGTAAGTTTATTCCTGAATTAAAGGTTAAATGTTTGAAATTACTGCCAAGCTCCTGCCTGGAAGATGGCAAGTTTTAAGACGTGGCTGTCCTGTCTCACCTGCTATAATGGTTTGTGGGAAATACTTTGTTCATTTTTTTTATCTCAGACATGAACTGCTATCTTTTGAATTTATTTCCATTGTACTTAGGATGCAACCAGAGGATACATACAGTACCCTGTACCAAGCATTGTCTTTTGGCAAGAAGAACAGCTACCAAACACTGTCCATAAAATGGGATAATGTGAGATGTGATTAATGCAGATGGATAGTTGGAAATCCAGATTTACCTATCTTGTGGTTGTTAATTGCAAAGTTGTGTCTGACCAATCATGACCCCATGAACAACGTTCTTCCAGGGCTTCCTGTCCTCTACCATCCTATGGAGTCCATTTAAGCTCATTCCGACTGCTTCAGTGACTCTATCCAGCCATCTCATTCTCTGTCGTCTCTTTTTTCTGTTCGCTCAGTCTTCCCCAGCATCAGGCTCTTCTCCAGTGAGTCCTTCCTGCTCATTAAGTGACCAAAGTATTTGAGTTTCATCTTCAGGATCTGGCCTTTTAAAGAGCAGTCAGGGTTGATCTCCTCTAGAACTGACCGGTTTGATCATCTTGCAGTCCAAGGGACTCAAAGGAGTCTTCTCCAGCACCAAAGTTCTATCATCTATCAGGATGCATAACTGGCAAGTCACTGATGCAGAGGTCCTCTGTGATCTGTAAACCAGAGTATTTATTTTATCACAGGTGTAGCCAGTTGACTAATTCTGAAAGACTAGTAGCTGAAATTTTGAGTAGTTCAGTGAACCAGTAAATACCACCTATCCGGGGGGCAGGTTTTGCAGTAACCTTCCCCTGGAGTGGGGAGGGAATGGAGATTTTACAGTATCCTTCCCCTGCCATGCCCACCAAGCCACGCCCACCAAGCCGAACCTGTAGTAAAACCTGTAGTAAAAAAAAATAAACCCACCACTGGCCTCAAAGAAACAGTGGAAGAAAGAAATTAGGGTTTTACTTACATCCTCAGTATCCCATAGATAAAGGAAAGGAAAGCTTAGTTGTCCTTTACCATTTCCTCAGAGTATCAATTCTCAAGACAAATATTAGTTCTCTGGAACAATAAATATTTCCATTTTTCCCCCTCTAGGTTTGGACCAAGAAAGCATGAGATAGGTGGAGACTCTCTTGCCTTTATAAGGGTAGGCAAACACAATATTGTTAAATAAAGAATTATAGGCAGCTTCCCTGAAATGGGATCAGCCCATCACCAGTTGTCCATTAAACTGAAGCTGGTTTACATCTTCCCCTCTAGATCTCAAGCACTGTATTCCAAGGATGCTATGTCACATGCAGTGGCACAATCCAACTCGTTCTGACTAGTCTGTCTTCATATATCCGTCAGATCTCTGAGCCAATCCTTGCTTTGAAGTTGTTGATTACACAGTTGAGCACAGCTGACTAGTAGTGCAGAAGTAGGCAATGTCTGCTACTTTACCACGAAACCTAAACTCTATCTTGCTGATTGCTTCTTTCCCGTGTATAGATCGCAATTGTACAGGAATTTGGAAGGCGGTTTTGACCAGAGGCAGTGACAAATTTGAAGAAAATAATATTGGTGACAACCGTTCCACACTACTTCCTGTAAACATTCACAAAACTCATGTCAGCCTTCAGTCTAATTTTCTGAAGCTCAGTGAATTTGAGTACCGGAAGAGATCCAAAGTTTTAAAAAAAACATTTTAAACAATGGTTTTAGACAAAGAAAATAAATACAAATGCCAAGATTCTGTTACTGCTTCCTGCCTGCGCAGAGGATTAAGAGTGATGGAGAAAAGAAATTAATTCTGCCCATGTAATTAACAAGCGGACCAATTCTGGGAAATCTTGAGCTGGTAATGCACCATGGCACCATTTTAATTTCTTTTTTGCCCCACTGTCTTGTTATTGAAACCAGGAATAGCTTCTATCAAATATCCCTTAAAGGTAGAAAAAAGGAAAGAGGAAGGCAGCTAGGTTTGTCTCAAAGGAACATGATAAATTAGACTTTGCAGGATAAATGGAGACAGGACGAAGGAGAGAGCATGGAGTGTGAATTTTTATACACCTCCTCGGCAGAGTGTGTGTACATATACCTACATATAGATTCTCTTCTGGAATGACCTCCTTGTGCCCCATCCATCAGCCTGGGGTTGGCTTATTCTAACTAGCAGATTCTTTTCTTCTGTCTAACAGGCCCATCAGACACAATCTGCATGCCAATTACTGGAACAGACCCCCTGATACTGAAAAATGGAAATTAGCTGTCAAGGCAAGGTATCAGCTGAACAGTTCCTATTGCTTGCTCTCTGTCTGTAGCTCATATCCATATGTACTCTGCCCTGCTTCAATGAGGGAGCCCCCACTGGAAAAAGTAATCTAAATTTTTCCCCTCCGCTAAAATACTGGCTACATTTTATTGTTATTCATATTACCTGCCAACATTGGGGCACAATGTGATATTTACCAGAGGGCAAAAAGCTGTTTGGAGGGAAGAGAAAGGAACTTTGATAATTGCATTTTGGTGCTAGAGAGATCAAGCAATCCAATAAAAGGGCACTCAAAGGAAATGCAAATATGGGACAAATACAACAGGCAAACAAAATGGCTTCCACAGTTCAGCCTGGTCTGGCTTCCAACTACATAGATGAGCTTTGCTTTGCTGTCCAGACATGCATGTGATATAATGCAGAGGAGCTTCGGCAAGCTTGTTGTTTTAATAGTAGTGCTAGAAGAAGAGTCATTGGATTGGTCAGCAGAGACTGCAGTTGGTGTAGTGTGACTAGCTGAAGATGTCTTCACTAAAGATAAAACAGGCATGCAAGCAAAAAGGATTAAAAAACAGCAATTTGTTTCAAGGTCCTTTCTTGGAGGTGGGTAAGAAAGAAATAAGTTAATAAGGAAGCAAGGGGAAGAATAACCTGAACCGGATAAAGGAAGTTGAGTCTGACTACATATAAACCCTCTCCCCCACCCCCAAACAGCTACCAGATTTGTAAATTAACAAGGCAAGAGGAACTGCAAATCACCAAAGCAAGAACTTCGGAGAATAGAAAGTGGTACTGAACCCCATCCATTCCTTGAATCCTATTTGGGGCAAGACTTGGTGGCTTCTATCCCTCCAGCTAGTGTCTGGCAACGAATTGAGAAGGGTGTGAATGTTTGTGTGCATGTGTGAAAGAGCTAATATACATTGTAATCAATCTAGTTTTGTTGTTTCTTTAAGTTCACTGGATCTCTGTGTATTCTAAAGACCCCTTTACCTCAGTGATTCCTGATCAGAAAAGGGCTCACATGCTTCAAGGTGAAGATTCAAAAAGGCAAGAGAGAGAGAGATGCTGAGATCCTGAGTTTATAAACCCTCTGTGGGCCACACCTTAATGTTTCCTGTTCCTGTATAAGAAATGTATCCTGATTGGTTATGAGACTTCAAGGGAGTGAGGATATTAGCTAGCTTTGTAGGCTGTCTATCAAGCTTGATTCAGCTGTGTCATGAGTTTCTGTGTCATGTGCTTAGTTCCTGTAGCTACATGGATCCTATTGTCTTGTAAATGGGATGCTGAGGGCTTAATGGCCCAATTATCAAAGGTGGGGGCTATTAAGAGTGAGACTACTTCTTGCCTAAAAACATGTTTTTATATCCATAAAATAAAATATATATCCATAAAATATTTTTAATATTTCTTAAAATACTTCATTCTTCTAGGAGAGAGGAGTGCTAACTTCCGATACCTGAAAACTAGAAGAAAACAAAACAAAAACTTAAATGCCACACAAATTGCCAAGAATGCCCAAATCCCAAATAGAAAGCTATTTAATGCAGCAGCCTCATTTTCACTTTTTGAATTAGTTAAAGGGGTCGGCAATCTTCAACACTCAAAGAGCCATTTGGACCCATTTCCCACAGAAAAGAAAACACCACAAAAAACCGTTCCCATGCTGGACTATTTCCTGAGTGGCCACAAAACATAGCATACGTAGTTGAATCAAAGGTTACATTTTCTTCTGAAACTTTTCTTTCCTTGGATTTATCCATAGTTGGGGGTTGAAAAGTTCAATAAATTGTGTGCTGACGGGCATTGCACATTGGCGAGCATTGCACATTGGCGATTGTGACACATACTTTGAGTGACAGGGAGTCGCAGCAGAGGGGTGAAAGAGCCACATGCGACTCTAGAGCTGCAGCTTGTTGACCTCTGGGTTAGAGAATTCAGCCTAAGCCTGAATTTCCATTCACGCTCAACTTTAAAATTAGGTCAATTTAGTATTAAGGGTTATTGGTGGAAAGATAAAAGACAGCAAGGAGAAGACCTATATACCACCCTGAGCTTCTAGAAAAATATTAAACAGTTACAGCAATCATGACAGTAAATTAGAAAATGAAAAAACCCAATATTTTAAAGTTGAAATCTTAATTTGATAACCAGCTTTGATTCGAATTTGACAAACTGAATAATGGACTTTTGCTGGTTTCCTATTGCAATGTTATCAAAGTTTTAAGAAAAGGATGCCACAAAAGTAATCTTCTTGAGATTCTTAAGGCCAAAAAAAGGTAAATCTAAATATGATACAGACAGAAAAGCTTTTCACAGCATGTCCTTCAGTCACTTGATAAGTGAAACGTTTCCTCTGTTCCCAATTGGAAATGATAGAATTGGATCTTGTAAAATGCAATTCTGGTTTAGTTATCAACTTTCCCTTGTCTTCTATATTCAAGCTGACTGGCTGACTTATATAAAATATGATATGTAAATTCATCAACCTAATACAGTATTATTCTTCCTATAGAATAATGGACTTTTCATCACAACATAGCAAAGATATCAGGAGCAAAGGGCCAAGATCAGGAATGTCAAATTCACAGCCCAAGGGCTCAATGCATCATGTGGTGGCCACACCCATGTCCAGTTTGGCAAAGAGGAAAAAAGTCACAATATGTTATGTGATGCCACTGTGACTCTGCGAGTTTGACACCCCTGGTCAGGACTATACATTAAGTTGCAGCTCAAAGATATAATGCTCAAGGCTATACACAAGAATCTAGTCAACTGAAATTAAATACTAAATTAGCTCCAGATAAGGCTCAACGTAATTGAAGAAGAGTTGGACTTGGAACATTTGTGGCAACATAATGACTCTAAGCTGATGACATCCTTAATTCCACCCTCCAGCACTACCTCTCTTCTACAGAAAGTGATGTGTGCTATACTATCTGATTACTATCACATTCAGGCCATACATAGTCAAATTCTTCATGAAGAGCTAACAAACCAAAATTTTCTCAGCTCAATTCTTCAGTAGTATGAATCAGTTCATATGAGTCCCATTTTTCCAAACTTTTCATTCTTTAGAGATTTGAATTCAGCAGGAGCCTTAAATAGAGGATATGCTTCTGAACATAAGCAGATTTCTGAAATAACAGTGAGTAATTAAGTAGTAGAACTCATAGTACGTTTTTATTTGATGAAGAATATGAACTTAACCAGCTGTCAGTGAATTCATTATATCTGAAGTAAAAATTAAATTAAGAAACATGGATATTTTTAAAATGTATCTTGAAGCGAGAGAAGGATAAAAGAGAGGAAGATAACAAATTCACTTCTGTTTCTGCATTTAAGAGATAGATTTAACTAAAAATAGGTGACAAACAGATGCAAGAACATCATTGATTATCCTCCTCCTTATCTCTCACCATTTGCCCTAGTGATCAAAACAGCTCATAGGTGCAAAGAAATGGTGCGATATCCTCCTTCTTCAGCCTGTCCTTGAAATGGGGAATATTTTGTAAAATATAAACTGAAAAGTCCTTTTGAGTCCTTTTTTTTCATTCTTGAGGCAGTTGCATCGAGC
>JANHFP010002627.1:21325-31988 GCA_032468135.1 Calamaria suluensis | reverse complement strand
GTTTTTTGTTTTGTTTTCTTTTGTTATGTATTTTATCTGTATAAAACTTAATAAAGACTATTTTTTTTTAAAAAAAAGGATTACAGGTTTCTTTTTCCTTTGGTTCATTAGATTTGGAGGCAAGCCCATTCCATGCTTTGGACAGCTTACAGTTTAAAAACAGAAAAACAAGGAAAAAATCTGAAATGTCTGGAGTACCATATCCCATGTACCCACCCCTTCCCCAAAAATATCCACCGACAGGATTAACCAATACCCAATCCCAAGGGGTAGGAGCACAGTTATAGTTTTAAAATACTTCTAAAACATTATTACAGAGAGAGCTACATAGATCTTTAGGGGCTATCATACCAGATGACAGACACTACCTTACTTTCTGAATTCTACGTAATAGATGGCATTGTTTGGTTGAAGGAACCTGGAGCACATTAGCTCTGACTAATGTTAGTTGATAGGCAGAAATCATTGGAGATAAATGGTTCTCAAATAACCTGGCCTTCTGCCATGAAGGGCTGTACAGGTGATAATCAGAAGTTAATCAATAACCAGTGTAGTTTGCAGATGTCATAAACATACCAAAGGACATTGAATGCTGTGTATTCTGCACTAGCTGTAGTTTTATAGTTTTAAATGCTCTTCAAAGGAAGCCCCAAGTAGAGTGCATTGCAGTAATCCAATTGTGGGGAAATTAGGGCATTAGCAATTGTCTGAAAGGTCGTTGGATCCAGGAGTGAGGACATGAGAGCTACCTGTATTTGCTATGTAATCCTAACCATGATAACTGACTAGTGAATATATTGAAGACTATAGCTTTAAATTCAGAGATTAGTAAGAAAGCATGTGCAACTATCCTTAGAATACAAGGCTTGTAGAACTTTCTCTGTACTTTGCTATTCTTGTTATTATCAGTTTATGGCAAATAAGAACATAAATTGTTTTTCTCCCACTATTTTTTAATTTGAGGATCATAAAAGGCAATAACCTCTTATTATTTTTCAGGAGAGATTTCTATAAGATTTTGGGGGTTCCTCGCAGTGCATCTGTTAAAGATATTAAAAAGGCCTACCGAAAACTAGCCCTTCAGCTTCATCCAGACAGAAACCCTGATGATCCACATGCACAGGAAAAATTTCAGGATCTTGGGGCTGCCTATGAGGTAAGTGTACTTGGGAGAAGTCTGTGGTTAACATATCCATTCTGTGCTTCCTGAACTGTTCTCTTCAATGGGATTTTAGTAGGATAGATACTAACTGGAAAATAGTGTGCTTCTGACATTAATGAGACTTTTGTTCTTGAAAACCTACCTTCATTTTCTTTAGGCTGATTTCATTGAGTACTTAAATGATTTATGGAAAGTGTTATGTTTTTTGTGAATAAGCAATAGAAGATTTTTATTTCTATTTAGCATTTAAATGTAGCAGATGAAATATGTCAAAATATGGATGTTCATGCTGCCCTATTAAGTGATGTTTAAAAGTATAAAACTGTGTTAGAATGTTACATTGGCATTAAATATGCTGTTGCTAAAGAATACTTTCATGAACTTGATTAATGGCAAGATCCTTACATATGTGTTTGGCTATAAAAGAAGGCCATGGAGCTCTTCTTTTTCCTTTAGTTTAAAGGATGTGACATATTCTTGCATTGTTTTGGGACATGCTACTTCAAACTTACCTATGAGAATATGCTTTAATAATAAAATTTGCTCTGCCTTTATGTAGCTTCTTATACACACATCAGGATGGAAAAGTGAATAGCTAACATGTAACAGAAAAGAAAATAAACAGATGAAGCTTCCTTCATTCTTTTTCCTCATTTCTGTCAGTTTCTTCTAAACCTTTTTCCTTGAAGTAGAATTGAAATATTCTTTTGTTAGTTAAGTACTTATCGGTATTAGTTGCTCTTCTATAATCACTCCTGTAAAATGTCTTATGACAAAATGGATTAACAATTCTGAACAAGCTGCAGCACAATGTAAGCAATTATATGCTTTAATTTGGTAAGAAAGAATCATCCCAAAATAACCATTTTTGGGAGATTGAAAGCTAATTTTATCTAGCTGATCACTTGTTATGTAGTATTTTGAAAAGTGAAGTTCTGTGCATTTTTTTTATAAACGTATTGCTAGATTAAATTAGACATATTTTTGACTACAGAGAACTAGGCAGCAGTTTCTAATGCATACATTCTGGATGAGGGGATGACCACAAATTGCTTATAGCTTGGAAGATTGAAGATGAAATTCCAGAAAATCATTACAGTGTTCCTGGAATTGCCAGTTCTATGAGATTTGGAGGAAAAACAACTGATGTTGTATCCCAATAATCCCTATGTACTACAGTCACATGGTCTCAAAAATTATTCTGTTTAGAATCTTTTGTGACCTTAATGTTTTGTTTCTGCTAACATTTGCTTTTCAGCACATATAACACTGCTGAGGATATCTTTTAGACAGAAATCAATGAAACATGTTCCTATTTGTTGTTATACTATTTAAATATAGGTGTAAATTTATAGATGTGAATTACATACAATTAGGAAAAGATTTAGTGTGTGCAAATTGAATGTTTTAGAGAATTTTGGAATGTTCTTTTTCTTGAGACCAGGCCTGGCCAACTCATTGAGGAAAAAATGCCAGATTGATACCTTAAAAATAATTATGGACCACAAAGGAGTAGCTGACAAACTGGTTAGTTGTTCAGTGGCTAGAAGCATAGTGGTGGGATGGAGTTGGCCATATCCTTTGAGGCCTGGAGGCATTGGGGACACTCAGTAATGTGCCTTTTGAACCAGAAGTGGCTGTGAAATCAAGGCAGCAATAGACCACCAATATTCCTGTTGGCAGCAGTAATTTCTCCTGGAAAACTAGAATTTGAGAATTTTGGATTTGATTTGGCCACTTTTGTGCATTCTGGCAGTTTTCCTGTAGATAATTTTCTGAGTAGAAGCCATTTGTGGAATTCTTTGTGTGATGCATAGGTGAGGGATAGACACAGACTGCTTTCAGTTTAAAATATTTGTTTCTGGAAAATATCAACCACAAAATTATCAGATCTGTATGGTATGGAGACAAAATGATAGTTGGTTAATGTTAATACATGCAATTATGTCTCCTCCAGGTATTGTCAGATGAGGAAAAACGAAAGCAGTATGATGCTTATGGTGAAGAAGGGTTGAAAGAGGGACATCAAAGTTCTCATGGAGATATTTTTTCACAGTAAGTGTACTTTGCTCCTTCCCGCTTTCTCATGATAAAAGTGTTATTTTACAGTATAGTATAGTACAATGGCATCTTTATTCATTAATTTCATCCATGTTACTATTATGTTTTGTTCAGCAGGAGCAAAACTGCAATGAAGCATCTAAAACTAGTTTTAAACAATATGAAGGACCGCAATGAGAATTGCTATTAGTAAATGCCAGCAGAATAATAACAGCTATATCAATTAATGAGTTAAAAATTCTTCATAACACTTAATTTGTGAACTTATAATGATGGTCCTATGGAAAGCTCTGGAGAAGTTCCATATGTGTTTGGAATGGGAATTATATTATTTCAAGTTTTGCCTAGGATTCACCAAAGATCAAGGCCATCTGAGAAGAGATTATCTCTATTCTGAACATACTATATTCTCAACATTGATTACTCCATGGACTTAGAAGCCATGTCATAAGTAGGAGCTCCAGCCTGACACACAGGCATTTACACTTTGCAAGACAAGAAACAGGGCTGCTGGTCATAGCTCTGACTAGCAGCATTCTCATTGCTGTCCTACATGTTGTTTAAAACCCAGAGTGTCCTGCACACATTTCTGAGAATACAAGTCAGGTTTATACTGCCTTTTCAGTTAACACCCAAGCCATGGATGAATCGGCAACTGCTGTCTTGTAACAGAGACAATAACAGTCATATTCCATGTTATTTGTTTAGTTGAATTAACTCTGCCTTAAATCTGAATGTGAATGCTCAATTCCGTTTAACATTTGGGAAGCCCTCACCACTAAGGGCATAAACTTAAGAAGTCAGTGGATTTGTGTAAAGGCATAGTTAGCAGTTTATTTCAAACAGATACAGGCCTGGAAAAATAGAATATTAGAGTTCATAGTAAGTGCATTGATTAGGAAGTGTATGGCACTTTTTTCTACCAGAGTCCTTCTGCAGGTAATCCTCAACTGGCAAAGTTACAAGAGACCTACCTTTCAACCCAGATTTAAAGTTTTGAAACTAGCAACCCTCCCCAGTCCCATCAATGACCTTTGGGTACTTAGCAACACGGCCATATTTATTGCGTTTGCAGCATTCCAGAATCACATGACTACATTTAATGACAGTTTTGCCAAAAATCAGCATTTCTGGCTCTTGGCAAAACCATGGACCATTGGTTTGTTTAATGATGGTGGTGTTTGCTTAATGACTGTGGTTTTCTTAATGATTACCACAAAAAGGGTCATAAAATTGAGTCAGTCACATGACCCACACTTTTATGATCACCATGATTTACAATTGTAATGGGCAAGATCCATTATGGTCGTTAGCCGAAGACAATACTTTTTCCTCTAAAAGAAAAGATCAGTTTTTATAGAAAGCTGGTGCCTGTTTTGCTCAGTCAATTCCGTTTTTACAACCAAGGATAAATGTACTATTATATGGCTTACTTCTCCATGGCTAGCTAATAATTCCATGAAAGTTTCTCTAGAGAGGGGTTGTCAAAATAGAGTTGCATCTTAGCTAAAAATTCCCTGAGTTAATGTAGAGTGTGAGGAAAATGGCCTTGATGGAGATATGCTCTGTTGCTAAGACAAGAAATAAAACATATTTTAAGTCCAGCATTAAAACCAGTTAAGGTTCAAAAGTGACTGAGACAGACACCTCCCTAACTCACTAAACTGAATTATAGCCAGTCTCTAGTAACAAAGTCTTTGGCCTATCTCAATAAAAGAGCTTAGGAGACTTGCAAAATTGATGTCATCCCTACTAGGTAGATCAGACCAAAAGATCAACTGCACAGGAAGTCTAAAACTACTTTTATCTAGATTGGCTATAACAGACTCTTGCAAGTCTGATTCTGTTGTATCTCCTTCTCATAATTCAATAAATCTCCATCCACTTCCTAATTTCCTATAGTTGCCTTAGTAATTCTTACCTGCTGTCTTATAGGTTTAATAGAAAGGAAGCTAAATGAATCAATATTCATGTCTTTTCAGTTTCTTTGGAGACTTTGGTTTCATGTTTGGAGGCAATCCTCGTCAGCAAGACAGGAACATTCCAAGGGGAAGCGACATTATTGTGGACCTAGAAGTTACGCTGGAAGAAGTGTACTCGGGAAATTTTGTGGAAGTAAGTTAGGCTGAGGAATTCTGGGAGTTGAAGTCCACAAGTCTTAAAGTTGCCAAGTTTGGACACCCCTGGATTAATCCAACTCTTTTGCTTATATATATATATATCTGTTTTTCAGGCTTCTTTATTAGAAATAGTTTTCTCTCAGTGAATGAATATGAGGGAACACCAAAAATATCCTTGGGACCACCTATGTACTCCCTGTGGAATTGTAGTGCATAGTGAATGTTAGGAAACTGTCTTCAGTTTTGTTTCAGTGCTCCATGCTTGTGAATGAAACAATAGGAGAGCAATTCTAATTAATCAGTGGCCTTATTTATACACAACAGGACTATGTAACTTTTTTCCAGACAAAGATACTATCTGCCTTTGATGACAGATATCCTCCAAAAAGTAATGAGTGGAACCAAGATAAAAACTACATTTTATTTCCGTTACATGCATATTTAATTATATTTAAAATTAAGTATAATTGCTGTGATTATCATCTAGAAGTACAGGAATTTAGTTAGGATTTGAAGTGTCCCCTATAGCTTTCACATTTTCCCCTTTTGAGGCATTCGGTGGGGGTGGGGGGGGAATATCACTAGCTCCATTGAAGTACTTTTGAAAAAGAAACTGAGTGAGTTTTCAAACATGGTCGAAGGATTCTTAATTCTGTTGTGTGCTATGATTATAAACTTCTATATTGCTATTTATTTTATTAAATATTTTATTTAATAAATTATTATTTGTTAATGAGCTATTGATTTTAAATAAGGGAAATATCAGTAATAATCACAACTAAATGCTAACTGAAAATCCAGGGCATCATTTGTGATTGTTTATATTATATTAAGTTTATTTATGTTGCAAAGTCTAAATAGTAGGTGTATTGTAAATGATATGTTTGCTTTATTCATTTGAAAGGGTTAAAGTGTTCTATCTCAGTGTTGTAAAGTTTACATTCAGCAACGTCATTCTTTACATGTTTGCAGGTTATTAGAAACAAGCCGGTTGCAAGACAGGCACCAGGGAAACGGAAATGCAATTGCCGGCAAGAGATGAGGACAACCCAGTTAGGCCCAGGACGTTTCCAGATGACACAAGAAGTTGTCTGTGATGAGTGTCCCAATGTCAAGTGAGTTTGAAATCCTATGGCTATTTGGTGCTGGAGTAATTGACAATCTTACATAACTGTTAAAAATAGCAGATCCCATTTCCACTGTGAGCCACAAGGTGGCATAGAGTCTTGTGGGGTTTTTATGGTTTGAAAAGAGAAGGGAGAAAGTTTTGTGCCTGAACATCTTCAGGGTAACTGGAAGGAGCCCTTTCAATTGCTCTGTCATGATAACATCCCTGGTAGATTTGCTCTGCCAAATAGAAGTTGCAGTGCAGTGCTTCAAATTCAAAAGTTGTCTGTCTGTCTGTAGAGGATACATGCACCTGCTGACAATTCTTTAAATCAAATGTATATTTTACTAAAGAGTGCACTACAGTGTAGAAGACATTATGCTATTTCAGGATGGCATAATTGTTCTAAGGGATATCCAACAGGTGCTTTGTGAATGTCTATACATTCAGCCTTCAATTTTTTACCCGTGTAGAGCCATCCCTCTTATAACAGTGTTTCTCAAGCTTTGCATCTTTAAGATGCATGCACTTCAACTCACCCAGAACTCCTCAGCCAGCATGGTAGCTGAAGTCCACACATCTTAAAATTACCAAAGTTGATAAACACTGTTGTACAACATATATATTTTGCTAAGATTTGATTTGTTCCCTGTAGCTATGTAAACAAAGTTGTGCTCATGAATTTACATAACCCTTGCAGAATCTGTATGTTATGGACTATTTTGTAAGTAAACAAAAGTAATCAAGCCATTTTTTAAAGATTTATAATGTGATTTAAATTATTAGGCATCACAGAATAGCACATTCTTTAAACCATAGCAATAAAAAAATATAAAACAGTGGGTCTGTATCCTCTTAGTTGTTAATTGTATGTATTTATCCTGTTAACATCAATGATTCTAGAGTCCTAATTGCTCCATTTAACATCAATGTCCTAAACAGTCTATTAAGATAGTTATGAATGAAATCCTTTATTTTCTCGTGTGGTAAAACTATCCTTTTGGCAAAAAGTCTGTGGGTCCTGCACATTCTTTGGTTGTCTAGAATGAGCTGTATGTTTGAGATCTCAGACAGGCTCAATGACGTTGCAGACAGGAGACACTGATTGCCACCCTAAAACCTTTACTTTGTTCTGCTGCAGCCACTGAAGGGTCATCATAGCTTTAGGTATCAGATCATTGTCATGTTGGAAAACCAAGTGTGTCCCATTCACAACTTTCAGGTTGCCCAAATATTTGAGGGTATGGGAATTTTTGAACAGAACAATTCTATTATTTCCTTCATTGATTTCATTGGTTTGTTTTATGATTGCAATGTTCTTAGACGCCTGATTGTTTAATTTGAATCACATGGCAAAAATGTATAAGTAAATTCATGTTCACTTATAAAATGATCCACATCTTAAAAATTCTGCAAGAGCTATGTAAACCTATGAGGGGTTTACACATTGCAAGGGGCATGTAAAACCTGGGGTCACAAATGTAAGCATGAATAGACTTAAACTAACATTTTCAAAATAAATAAAACACAATACAGTCTGATTGAAAATATTTTAAATAATGCAGTGTTAAAGAGAAATCTCCACTTTCATATAAATATATTTATTGTTTAACTGTTTGATATTTTCCTGTTTCTCAGACTTGTGAATGAAGAACGAACATTAGAGGTGGAGATAGAACCTGGTGTTAGGGATGGGATGGAATATCCCTTTATAGGGGAAGGTACATATTTTAATTTTTAATCTTTAACTTTTAACATCTTATTGGAGGTTATAATTTATAAGAGGTGCAAAAAGCTTCAGTGATAAAAATAAAGTGAGGCTGGAAATTTGGATCCTAATTTGGACTCTGCTTTTTCTAAACATACTTGGAACATTTTGTGCCTTTGCAAAAATATTTCCTATAACACTACTAAAATTTAAATACATACAGAAGTATATAATCTTGTGCAGAAGATTATTTATCTTCTGTATGTCATGACAGTTTTCTCTATTTTTATTTTATAAAATTTTATAATCTGAATAAATTGGATAATGACTGAATCAAAACTGTGCTAACCAAAGATTTTTATGTAGACCAAAAGAGAAAATTTAGTAAGGTTGCATATTAAGTCTAACCACTTGTAAGCTTGTATTTTTAGACATTTGCCTTAATAATGTATGCCATTTTTTTCTAGTTAACTATACATATTGAATTTCATTAACTTGCAAGGACAGAGTTTGAGGAAAAGATTCCCATTCTGGTTGATCAGGCCATTATAGAAATCTTAAAGAAACGTTGACCTAAGGTTTACTATAAAGAGATGGTTTAGTTATGAAATATTTAAACATACCTAACACTTGTTCAAACTTCATCAGGAGAACCTCATGTTGATGGAGAACCAGGTGACTTGCGCTTCCAAATAAAAGTTCTTAAGTAAGTTTCTCTGCTTTATGAAATAATTTACCAAAGTTTTTTCTATATTAGTTATCAATGAACACATTTGCTTTAGTGGTACTAACAATTAACATACTTTTGCATGAAAAAATGTTATATAATCAAAGGCTTTTGTGGGCAGATTATTCCATTAAACCAGTGATGCTCTGACTGTAAGATTATCCTTCGGGGCAATTGAGTGCGTAGAGCAGTGATGGCTAACCTTTTTGCCATCGCGTGCCAAAAGTGGGGTGCCCAGGCGGGCTTGCGCATCAGTATGCCCATACCCATAATTCAATTTGCCCCTCCCTCCCTAGAAAGGCTCTGGAGCCTGGGGAGACTGAAAAACATGCCTTCCCCACATCCCCAGGCCCTCCAGAGGCTGGAAACAGCCTCTTTTCCAACTTCTGGTGGGCCTGGAAGGCCCAAAAATCTGCTGGCCAGCACCTTCATGCACATCAGAGATGAACTAGGGCAACACTCCCATGTGCCACCTGTGGCACTTGTGCCTTAGGTTCGCCATCAGTTGCTGTGAAAATCTGAAAGTTTTTTCTATGCCAATAATTTAATTCTAATCATGACTCAAAAAATTACCGTACTTTGCATGACTGTACTCACTCAAAGTTCAAAATGATTTAAATGGTTTTCTTCAGAAAATTAATACATAATTTCCAATTTCTGAGTAATTTTAAATTATTATTTTTTATTTCACATGCTGTAAAATGAGTGAGTTTGCCAGAAGAGGTAAAAAATATGAATACTCTAATATGTTGACTATAGGCATCCAGTCTTCGAAAGAAGAGGAGATGATTTATATACAAATGTTACCATCTCACTTGTGGAAGCTCTTGTTGGATTTGAAATGGATATTGCTCATTTAGATGGACATAAGGTAAAGTAGAAGATTACTTTGTCTGAAATCGTTTTCAAAGAATCCTTTTGTATTCATAATACACATGTTGGCACTAAGCTATACTACAGATAGGTCTCAAGTTACAACAATTTGTTTAGTGACCATTCAATGTTACAATGGCATTGAAAAATGTGACTTATGACTGTTTTTCATAGTTATGACCTTTGCTGCATCTCCATGATCATGTGATCAAAATTCAGACACTTGGCAACTGGTTCATATAACAGTTGCAGTGTCCTGGAATCATGTGATCAGCTTTTGCGACCTTCTGACAAGCAAAGTCAATGAGGAAGGCAGATTCACTTAACAACTGTCTTACTAATTTAACAACTGCAGTTATTCACTCCACTATGACAACAAAGGTCATAAAATGGGGCAAAACTCACTTAGCAAATGTTTCACTTAACTTCAGAAATGTTTTGCTCAGTTGTGGTCATAATTCAAGGACTACCTGTATTATGATTATTTTTTGTAAAATACTTCCCACTTAAACATACTAATCCTATTGAAAATATTCAACATGGTGTTGTTGTTTTTTGTTAGGTCCATATTGCCCGAGATAAAATCACAAAACCTGGAGCCAAGCTGTGGAAGAAAGGAGAAGGTCTTCCAAACTTTGATAACAATAACATCAAAGGCTCCCTTATCATTACATTTGATATTGAATTTCCAAAAGAACAGTTGACTGGTGAACAGCGAGAAAGTATGTATTATAGTACCCTAATGATAACTCAGAAAGAACATTGACTTACTAAAATCATTACCTTGGTTGTCAACTTATTAATGCTCAGAATGTAGAAATCTAGAGCAGTGGTTCCCAAAGGGGGCGGTATTGCCTCCTGGGGGGGTGGTAGAATGCCTTAGGGGGGCGGTAAGAGGCAAGGA
>JANHFP010002627.1:9174-21225 GCA_032468135.1 Calamaria suluensis | reverse complement strand
ATTTTCTTACAAGTCCACCATATATGATAATATGTAGCATCTTCACACTCACATCTCCAACACTTTGGTTTCACATTAGAGTACATACAAGAAAGTTATCTCGTTAAACCAAACTTAAATAGCTGTGCAATCCCCCCAAAAGATGCAGCTGCTTTAAGAAGTAGGGGGAAGAGATGTGACTTGAACGTTGCCATGTCAACCCATCTTTTTGACTCCCAATCAGAAGCACATTCCACCAGCAGGTAGAATCTCTTGACACAGCTGTAAAAGAGAATTAAACTTTTATTGTTGGCTCATTTGGTTTCTGTTTTTAACTGACCGATCCGTTCCATCCACTGACGCCTTTAATGTTCAACTGCCGTTTCACGGTGGAACAGAATGAGGTGAGTCAGTCTCTCTCTCTCTTTGACATCTCGGAACAAAATTGGTGGTTTCCTTTAGCGGTTATTTCAAATACTCTTTTGTCTGAAGCGGCACTAAATCGTTCTACGGAAAAAATAATAGGTTTATTCCAGCGGTTTCTCTCCCTAAAGAATTGGCTGTTCAAATTGCAAAGGTGTTCAGAGTTCAACCGTTCCTGAAAGATTGGAAGGAACTCTTCAGATCAAAAGCCTTCCATTAAACAAGCTGCGAGTTGACCCGCGCACCCTCTTCCTTTGCTTAACCGCAGGTATGGCTCCCAAATTATGGTGAAAATCCTGCAGATGGCAGAAGGCATCGACATTGGTGAGATGCCATCGTTTGAGCTGGTGCCGGGCGCGAAGGCAGCCAAAAGACCACGATCCCCACGCAGTGACTCGCCCCAAAGTGAGTTTTCATTTCTTTTATAAACATAGTTTCCCTCCCTCCTAAATTTTTTGAGCAGGGCGGGGGGAAGCAGAACAACAAGAGGCAGAAGGGACCTTGGAGGTCTTCTATTCGTAGGGGTTTTGGTGGCCCAGCTGCGTAGGTAGTTCAGCTCATCATGGTCAACCATAGTTGTATGAACCAAAACTCTCAACAAGTGTAGTGATGTGTAGAAGAAGAGGCAGAGGCTGGGGGCGGAGTCGAAAGAGGACTTAGCCTAGAATCCTTACGTGTCCACAAATGCTCCCCTTCCCCAAACTGTTAACTCTTATTCTTATCTAGCACCACTTTAACGCTGACTGTCAATTGACTAGATCAGTGGTTTCCAAAGGGGGCGGTATTGCCCCCTGGGGGACAGTAAGAGGCAAGGGGGGCAGTGGGATGCCTTAAAGGGGGGCAGTAAGAGGCAAGGAAAACAGCGCATATGGGCTGAATCAACAGGTGTCGGAAACCCACAGCTCGCTCTTCCCCCTACTGTGGCTTTCTGTTGGATGATCCAGGGGTGAAATCTAAAACCTGTTGCCACTGGTTCTATGGCTGTGGCTTGGTGGGCGTGGCTTGGTGGAGGGTCATGTGACTGGATGAGGCTTTGAGTGACGTTGAGTTGGCCCGCGCACTCAGTCACAGGACACCCAAGCCACAGCCACAGAACCGATGGGGGGGTGGGGAGCACTGAGGATAAGTTTGTAGCACCAAGGGGGCGGTGGACTGAAAAAGTTTGGGAACCACTGATCTAGAGGGTATAATCTGTTCAAAAGAGCCGGAAATAACAAAAAATGCCAGAACAAGGAGTTCCATGGCTGCTCAGCAATACATGAGTCAAGAAACCAACCTACAGTATTTTGTTGGTGCTAATTGTCACCTGCTAAACAAAGAGGAGATGAGAATAATGCTTTCCTAAAGCAAACTGCAATTTTTAAGGAGGTATAAAATATAAGCTGCTCTCTAAATGTAATTAAATATGGTGTTATGGCTCAGCAGTTAAGATCCTGAGCCTGTCACCTGGAAAGCTGACAGCCCATTTCAAGACAACATGCATAATGGGGTGAGTGAGCTCCTGTCAATTCCTGCCAACCTAGTAGTTCTAAAGCATGCAATTGCAAGTAGATAACTGGGTACCACTTCAGCGGGAAGGTAAACCATTCCATGCACCCCAGCATATATTCATGCTGGCCACATGACCACAGAAGTGTCCTCGGACAATGCTTGCTCCCTCAGCTAAGAAACAGAGATGAGCTCTATGGATGTGACTGGACAGGAGGAACATTTACCTTTAACTTTAAATTCAGTAGCTAGAAGGAATGGGTTCTTTAATTACCCTGACATCCTTTGGTAGATGTCAGGGTTAAGGGGGGATTTCTGACAAGGAACATTCTGGAAGCAGAAGGAACATTGTGGGAAACTAAACATGTTGGTTTCGTGGTTCTTAGCACAAAGAAACATTTAAAGCTTAAACGTACTCAAATAGAAATGATAGACATCAATAAAGGAGATTTTAATAAATTCATCAACAACAAATAGTTCTCTGTGTCAGAAGCTAATAAAATGAAAACAGTATAAGAAGCTCCAGTGGCTAATTTAGTGGAGATCTGAAAAACAGAGATGACACAGAAATGGAGAGGGGACGGTCACAAAGAAAAAAGTACTTGGTGATTTCCAAATTCATTCCAAAATCCTACAGTTTTGGTTTAGAGATGCTAAGAATCATAAAAATAACTGTTTTGAAACAAAGTATATTTATTTATTAAATCATGGAGCCCCATCATTGCAAACACTTTTAAAAACATCTCATTGTAGCATATTAAGAGATCTGTGCTAGGATCTCTTATAGTACAAATTTTAGAAGATATACTGTAAATAGCAACCAAGAAAGCATCCATTATGATAAATTTGAAATTGGTCATTATAGAATGAAATGGCTAACCTTAAAAGTAGTTGAGATCTACTTTTCAGGAAGTCACTTGGCTTGTTCTCATTCTGCTTTAACTATTTGTCAAAACAATGTGATTGTCTCCTTTTCAAAATAATTCAATATATTCAGATGGTTCCTGACTTACAACAGTTCATTTAGTGACTGTCTGAAGTTACGACGATACTGAAAAAAGTGATGTATGACCATTTTCACATGACCATTGCAGCATCCCCATGCTCATGTGATCAAAATTCAGATGCTTGGCAACTGGTTCATATTTATGACGGTTGCAGTGTCCTGGAGTCGTGAGCAACTTTTGCGACCTTCTGACAAAGTCAATGGGCAAACCAGATTCACTTAACAAATTCAGTGATTCACTTAACAGTAGCAAGAAAGGTTGTAAAATGGGGCAAAATTCACTTAACATAAATTTTGGGCTCAGTTGTGGTGATCAGTCAAGCACTACCTATGGTAGTATTGAAGGTTTCCTCTCTGAACTGTTTTGAGTAATATGCTGGTTGAGAATTGAGAATAATGACTTTTTTCCCCTTAATATAGTAGCAGTCTCGAGTGAATTGTTGTATTGTGATTGTGATTTTATTATTTTGCAGGTCTCAAACAACTGCTGAAACAAGCATCTCTTCGGAAGGTGTATAATGGTCTGCAGGGCTATTGAGACTGAAGCAAATTGACTTTCTTGTGGATAAATGAAATAAGTACTGTAAACTGTGGTCTTTTCTGCTGGTCATTGTAGAACAAATGCAGAGGGTGGAGTAACCTCTGAAACCTCTTTTTTTACAATAGCAAGGATAATTCTGGGATGGATCACAAGACAACAGACAAAATTCCTTTATTCTGGATACAACTGGTGCTCTATATGGAGCAATTAGGCTCCAGCAGTTGAGAGAGGGATCGTGTTTTTAAACAGAATTAGCACACTGAAGTTCCGTTTTCAAATATATTTTGATGTTATTTTCCTTGCCACTCTTAATGAGTTTTCATGACATTTTTTTTGATGGTTCCTTTATCTAGTGGATCACCTTGGTTGTAAGATGTTCTGTGGCACATCTTGGAGTTGCACCTATCCCTATCTTGTTCAGATTTGAGGCATGAGCAGATAATAGCTACCTCTGCAAATTGCTGGCAAATTCTGGTTAAACTGCCAGGTGCTTCTTGTTATTTACAGTTGTAGAAATGTTAAGTTTTGCCACCATCCAGAGGGGATCTTTGCAGGTTAACACTTAGAAATGTTAAATTGAGAGAAACTGGTTTAAATGAACTGAGAGCCTTTTTGCCATTGCACTTGGAAGAAAATGTGCTATGTTGTTTTTGTTCACTTAAATAGGAGCTGCCGGTTTTTCTTTTAACAAAGATCTATGTTGATATTTCCTCCAATTTGCAGTTACAACATTTTATGTAACTAGATAAGTCAGAATAGTGGATTATAAATTTATGGGACCCTTGGGCCAATTCATACTTTAAGGAGCACTTTTGTTTCCAGAAGTGCGAAGTATGAATTTTGAGTGTTTAGAATTTCCCGGCTATTTTCAAATTACTCATATTGCACGGTGTAGGGTACTCATTCCTATAAATATTGGCATATTTTCAGTACATGCAACAAAGACACTGTAACTGCTGAACATGATTATAGGACCATTGGCCACAGTATGGTTAGGAAGGCACATGGTTTCTATTTTTCCCAGTCTCTTGGTTATAGGCACACCCATAACTGTCTCATGTATATTTTGAAGTATCATATTTATATATCTCCTGAAAAGATGGCTGCAGTTTCTGACCCTGGATCAGCCTCTTAGTCTCAAGAATGACCTAGCAGTAAATAATGTTTATTTCCTTGACTGAAAATGAAATTGCTTTATTTAATCTGGAAAACCAGCCTACTGATATTTACCAGCAGCGTTGTATTATCATGGATGGAACTGATGAAGTCACTATATGAATAGAGAACTAGAAAAAGGCCAGCAGTGAAATAAATAGCCACAAACTACATAGATTGGAATAACTTTATAAAAAAACATCCAGCCAATTTTGCCATTCTTTCTTCTGTTTTAAGAACTATAAGTTCTACAAATGAAAAGAAACTTAAAGACAGGTAAAATGCTTTTTTAAAAAAAATATAACTATTTTAAATACGATTATGCCACTTCATAACAAAGCCCCAGGTCTAAATTCTGTTGAACAGCTAATATCCTTAATTACCTGAGCATTTTTGGAGGATCTTTAGAGCACTTAGAAGTGATGAACCAGAAACAGTTTTACAATTGTTGGCCTCCTGCTCAGTTTTATGAGGATAAAATGCATGGAGTTATCTCATGGTTTCTTAGTAAGCACTGTAATCCTAAGGATCCAGAAAAAATAGTGGAATCCTAATTTTTAGTAAAATTCTGAAGACATTCTATAAAAATCTCAAGAGAAGCATTTCTAGTTTGACCCAATTAAATTTAAAACACACAGTTACTAATTCTAAAAGATCTACAGGCTTACAAGATTTCTCACATCACTGGATTTGTCATAAATTGTCATTGGAACTACAGGAATGGAGGGAAGTATAGAAAGAGCCAACGGAAGTGTGTTATATTACATCAGTGTATTTCTTTTGTTAAAACTAATGTGATCTGATCAGGGATGCCTAAAAATTTCATACAACTATAATTGAATCAATATCCTTCAAAGATGAACATAGAAAGAAACAAAAAGAAATTTGGGCATTCTAGACTTTTATACTGTATTTATCTGATGGATAAAGGAATAAAAGAACATTCAAATCCGATTGTTAAATACTTCCCCAAAATGGGATATAGTACAGTGCAAATTAAAACATTGCTGACAGAACATAACAAAATACAACACAGTCACAATAAAAAAACGGCACAATATGAAAATAAACAGGTATATACTGACACAGCATGATAAAAATAATTGCTTTCCTGCACACACACAAAATCCTACAAAATAACATCTGCTTTTTTCTAGATCCACCAAGCATTGATGCATTGATTATGACAGGCTTGTCGCCCTAGCTCGATAGTGTGCTGAGAAAGAGTGACTGTCCAGAGTCACCCAGGCAGCTTTCATGTCTAAGGCAGAACTAGAACTTAGTTTCCTGGTTTCTAACCTGGTGCTCTCCGCAGGATAAAATACAATGCCATACAAAAACGTGCATATTGGGTTGAGTTGGATTGAAACTGACCGATTCAAAGTGATGGATGAACTCTGGTTAGGTAGGAACTTGAACCTGGGACTCCTAGTCCAAAACGACCTATACCAGCTGAAGTTTATTTAAAGGAGAAAAGGCAATCATTTGTTCA
This sequence comes from Calamaria suluensis, assembly GCA_032468135.1. Lineage (NCBI taxonomy): Eukaryota > Metazoa > Chordata > Lepidosauria > Squamata > Calamariidae > Calamaria > Calamaria suluensis. The sequence goes on along the minus strand of JANHFP010002627.1, from coordinate 15,141 downwards.
GATAGATACAAGATGCCCATATTTTTCATTGCCGTCTGTTTCCCCACACACTTATGAGTCCTGCATGTTTCTCTTCCAATTGGCTCCATTGAGAAGCCAAGAAAGCTGATAGTTTATTTGTGTGTCCGATAGTTTATTTGTGTGTCCGTGCTGCTATCTCTTCCCACCTGTGCATAAGAACAGGCAAACAGCTAATCCCATTAGAGCAAGAGCACCAATACTGATGCCTATCACCAGTGGACCGTGTGAAGGTCCTTCACGTTGCCCTGCAAAAGAAAATAGATAATTTAGGCTTGCTTTTTAGGCTGGATTTATTTGGAATGATGGTGGTGTTGTGAATGGGGGAGGGGAGGACAACATGTTAAAATGAATGCCAACACAGCTGTCATTTCAAATACTATCTCAATAGGAAGTCTTTTACAGGAAGAAAATGCTAAAAGGAAGCATCTAATGATGATTTACTGTACACACAGATTTTCTTCCCCAAGCTAGAACTGTACCCTGGAAGACAAGCAGGCAACCACACGTGCAATATTTATTTTATACAACAGTTTGCACTGGGTCAGTGATGGCTAACCTTTTTCCCATCGAGTGCCAAAAGGGGGGGGGGAATGTGGCAGGGGGGTGTCGCCTGCATGCCCACACCCATAATTCTATGCACTCCACTTTATCCCTGTGCTCACGTGCCCACCAATATGGCTCGGTGTGCCACCTGTGGCATGCGTGCCATAGGTTCGCCATCACAGCACTAGGTGGTGGAATCACAGGCCCTGTTTTGCCCATCTTAACATCACCTTATGAAATACTCCCTTTCTACCTCCCCTATAGTCCCTATTTGGGCTAGAGTCAGAGTGACTGGATGGAACTGATCATATATGGATGCCCTTTCTCACAATCAGGTATTTTATGTTCCTGTTTCATTATGCATTTTTAAGGTTATTACTTTCTATTAAGGGAAAGCAAAATACTGCAGAATCTTGCTATCCAGTGTTACTGAAATGACAGTGCTACTTGTATTGCATAACCTTCCCTCTGAGAATTAGTGAATAAGAAGAATTGACCGAGCCAGAATAATTTGTCAGGATATCTGTCTAGCCAAGGGCTTTTCTGCAACTATCAATTGCCTCACATACCAGTAATGGCTTCTTTCTTGTTAGTATGCATCCTTACAAAGTTGACACATGTTTCTTGTAGGAAGAACTGTAGATTGGTAGTTGTCTCTTCGAATTGATTCAGCTTCTTACTGGTATATTTGGCCACCAAAGTGTTAGATAAACCTTCCCACTTATTACTCTTTGTGTGAAATTTCAGGAAATCAATCCCATTCAACAAAACCTTGTAGAAACTTCTGGTGCCATTTTTAGACACTTCACACCCCTTTGTGCAATATATGGATATGGGATCTGCAATTAAAGTGTCAGTTAGAAAAATATGCAGTAAATATGAATTTGAACATCACACACAAAGTAATGGAACATAATAGAACGAAGGAAGCACTCAAACTGAGGCTTGTGAATATTATATAACATGCATGTTTCCAATTACTTGCTTTATCGTAACTTCAATAGAATCTATATATTTTAATATATATTTTTAAAGTGAAAATTACCAATTTCCAAAAAAAAACTCAAATAAGTGAAAGAAATATAAAAGAGGGGGGGAGTTACAAAAGTGGCTTCCAATCTATTTTATTTCCCTTTTAAAGGACTCTTCTTAAACAGATTTTGTGGGCATCTATTAGGTCTTCAAACTTGACAGATTTAAGATCTGTGGACTTCAGCTCCCAGAATTCTTGAAGATTTGTTAAAGTCCACAAGTCTTAAGCTGCCAAGTTTTAAGACTTCTGTATTAGATAATGTAACTCCTTATTTCTGATAGATTACCAACTTGTATTTAGCCTTCAGCAAAGGAGAATTGTGGCAACTTGTTCCTCTGGCTGGCAGTTCAGAAAAATTAGGATTTCTAGCCTAAACTACTTCCTTGCAGTTTTAACTCACTGGGTCTGATCCTGCCCCCACGAAGTATTAGCCAACTCTCCCTCCTTAGTGCTGCAAATTTTGTAAGTGTCCTCTCAACTACCAAGTCCTCTCAACTCCCTTTAATAAAAAGTTGAAAGGTATAGGGCAGTGATGGTGAACCTATCGCACACATGCCATAGGTGGCATGCAGAGCCATATTGGTGGGCACGCGAGCATAGTTCCGGCCTGTTTGGGCTGTTTCGGGCCTCCGGGGTGTGGAAACCTGTTTTTTTCCTCCCCACACTCCTAAAAAGGCTCTCGAGCCTGTGGAGAGCAAAATATAGACCTCCTAGAAGTGAGGAAATGGGTCATTTTCGGCCTCCTCAGACTCCTAATGAGGCTCTGGATCCAGTGGAGAGCGAAAAACAGCCCAACCGGGCCAAAAGTGGGGGGAGCATGTGCATGCATGGGGGGGGGTGCACATAGAATTATAGGTGTGGGCATGTAGGCAACACCCCTCTCCATGCTCCCACCCCTTTAGGCACACGATGGCAAAAAGGTTAGCCATCACTGGTATAGGGACATGGAACGAGCTCTTTGATTCTACACTACTGATTTACCTTGACCTGACATGCAGCCATAACTAGCACTCTCCAAAGTTCACCTAACTATAGTGTGAGATAGGTTCTATTTTATCCTTTTATGGAGAATACCCTGAGAAACTCCCAAAGTCTTTGATGTATTCCAAATGCAGCATGGCCACAGCATTCCCCTCATCTAATACAGCAGTGATAGCAAACCTTTTTCCCATCACGTGCCAAAAGTGGGTGGGATAGCAGGAGGGGGTACCTGCATGCCAACACCCATAATGCTATTCATCCCCACGTGCATGCCCCCCCCCACTTTTGCCACCTAATAGTAAGGTGGGCCAGATAGGCCTGTTTTTCAGCCTCCACTGCTTCCAGGGCCTCTCTAAGAGTCAGAGGAGGCTAAAAACAGGCCTTTCCACCCCAAAGCCACGGGGTGCTTCCGGAGGCCAAAAACGCCCTGTTTCCGAAATCCTAGAAGGCCTGTTTTTCTGCTTCCAGGGCCTCTTTAGAAGTCAGAGAAGGCTGAAAATGGGCCTTTCTATCCCTCTGCAAGCCAAAACCAGCCTGTTTTTGAACCAGAAGTGGAACCAGGTTTTCAAACTGGCCATTTTTAGCTGTGTAGGCATGCCAACCAATATTGTTCTGTGTGCCACCTGTGGCACGCATGCCATAGGTTCACCATCACTGTAATATTGTAACTAACAAGAGAAAAAAAATTACCCTGTCATGTTTTGTTTGCAACTAACCCATATTAGCTCCTGTTAGACACAGCACAGCTATCTAATGATCACAAACATGTTTATCAATTCCATATCTCTGATGAAATAATTCAATTTATTCTCACTCTTAACAGGACACAACACCTTTCAGGTGTTAATTTGAAAAAGTGAGCAATTCAGTTAGCAAAAGAAAGAAGGGGTGCAGTACTAAATAGATGTGGTAACATCACTTACTTGTAAGGCTGGGATTTTTCAATTCTTTTATTATTTTTTGTTACTGTGAAGTAGGCCTTTGCTTTTGATATTGCTTTTAGAAATTACATTGCTTACATTTGTCAACTCAAAACAGTGAAAATTATACAGTCATTTTTTCATCAATCATAAATGTATTATTGGCAAAAAGTCTGTTGCCTTAACTTGTACTCCCAACTATTGCCACCTTAAAACCTCCTTCATTACTTACAGGATATGTTGTTTTCCTTTAAGAGTATCATAACCATTCCCTGGAAGTTCTGCAGGTATTTATGAAGTTTGCTTTCGGTCTGTTCCCAGAGGCTTGATGCCTCTAATGTTGACAGCTGGCTCACGTTCAGTTGTTCAGTATTACCCTCCAAGCTATGGCTCAGTATCCCATCTAGGGCAGCATTGCCTACAAATTTCGCAGAGCTGCCTTTTGAAAAGTTGGCAGTCAATGTCATGATGAAGGTATGAGGTTCTGAGAATTAAAAAAAGGGGGGAGATAAACAAGCCAGTGGAAGCAATAATTTTAAGTCCCTTATTCCCGGTCCACTGCTTCTAGCTAAACAGGTGAAGGATGGCAGGAGTTTGCTCAATCCTCACTTTCCCTCCCCTTAAAAAAGGAAAGGAAGTCAGCTTGGCTGATTTTTATTCTCTCACTCTTTTTCTCTCCCTTTGTTTGAAGGCATCCTGTAACCTTAACTGAAAAAGCAGAGATTTTAGTACAGGAAGTATTACACATTCAGGAAGGAGGGGTTGCAGGCCTAATTTCCTTTTTTGAAAAAAGGTTTTTCATAGCACCAACTGTGGCACTGGATGATTGCCAAGACACTGTACGATCCAGACTGACAGGCACCATTGGTAGCCTCAACATTCTTCTTCTAGTGCAGAGGTTCCCAAATGTGGCAGCTTTAAGATTTGTGGACTTTAACTCCCAGAGTTGAAGTCCACAAGTCTTAAAGCTGCCAAGTTTGGGAACCTCTATTCTAGTGCAAAAAAATGTGGCTGAAAGGGAGAACAATCTATCACTTCTGAGATGATCCACCATCCACCAGTATCAGTTATGGGCAAATCATTTTTTATTAAATTAAATTTATATACCGCCCCTCTCCGTAGACTCAGGGAGGTTTAACAGCCATTTTAAAACACAAACATGTACATTTTAAAATTTAAAATCAATTATTATTTACAAAGGCTGGTCAAATTTAAAACCCAATTAATTTAAAACCCCAATTTAAAACACTAAAAAAAAACAATACCGGAATCAACCCAGGCCGGCCAATTTAAATAGGTAGGTCTTCAACTCCCGGCGAAAAGATGTTAAATCCGGGAGCCTCCTCCGTTTCTGACTCTAGGGGGCAGTGCTCATCTCCGTTTCAATGCCAAAGAGCCAGCGCTGTCTGAAGACGTCTCTGTGCTCATGTGGACGGCATGACTCAAAGCCAAAGGCGCAGGAAACACTGTTACCTTCCCACCAAAGGTGGTCCCTATTTTTTCTACTTGAATTTTTACGTGTTTTCAAAACTGCTAGGTTGGCAGAATCGTAGAACATACATGACCCCTATTCCAAAAATATGAAATAAATGAATTCTGATTATATTTATGTGGAAGCAAAATCGTGTGTTTTTTTTTGCCTTCTGCTTCACATTGTCTAGCAGCTGAGAGTATAGTTTATTTCCTCAATCTAGCTCACTGGGTTGGAAAGGATCTTTTAGATCAGATGTGCCCAAACTTTCCAGCTCTGTGGACCAGCCGTGGTGGAGGTGAGCAGTGGTTGCAGTGGCAAGGAGGGCGTGGTTTGGCTGGTACTGGTCTTGTTGGGATCCCCTTTTTCAGATTACTGAATCCAGATTGCCCGCCCTCGCTAATTGGGAGGATCGAAATTAAAGAATCCAAATGGGAGGCTTTGTTTCTTTTACTTATTTTTATTTAAAGGCTTTATTTGACTACCTAGTGCACACCTTAATGTTATTAGAAGAGATAAGATAACAGTAACAGAGTTGGAATGGATCTTGGAGGTCATCTAGTCCAACCTTCTGCTCGGGCAGGAGACCTATACTAGGGATTCGAACCGCTGCACTGTCGATCTTTCTGATCAACAAGCTCACCATCTTAGCCACTGAACCACCTAGCCAGGCCGTAATATGTATCCAACCTTTGCTTCAATACGCCTCTTTAGGTGATCAGTTACCCTGCCAAGTTTTTCCCCCTAAACTTCGGAATCTGTTTTCTTTTAAAACCATTGCACTGTAGATTACAAAACAAAAAACAGAAACCCCATGACATCATCTCCTGTGTGATGTTGCTTCAGATATTTGAAAAGAGTCATTATATTTAGAGCTTTGGTGGCGCAGTGGTTAGAATGCAGTACTACTGGCTACTGCTGCTGCCAGCAGTTTGGCAGTTCGAGTCTCACCAGCTCAAAGTTGACTCGGCCTTCCATCCTTTCGAGACCAGTAAAAT